>SJXQ01008322.1:0-65079 GCA_006408695.1 Aepyceros melampus | reverse complement strand
TTTTCTTACCTGAGTTGTCAACGTACTCAATTACATTTGCATTAGTGGCTGGTATGCATGGTACACCAATATTGGTCAGAGCCTAAAGGACAGGAAACATTTTCCCATTTGTAATGATTCTTTTCTTTCAATGATTATACAGTGGGCTTGTTCTCAAATTATCTGAGTCATTAAAAAAAAAAAAAAAACAAACTAAAAGCAATGTGAACCTTATTGAGAAAGGCTTTCTTGGTTATTGTCATCCAATTCTGATGCACCTTTGATTTCTCTTGGTTCTCCCTTTTGGCTCTCTCAGAACAAAGAACAGCCTAGACTGTGAGTGATTCCCTGTGTCTTGGTTCAAGAGTTTTGAAGCCTGTGAAGGGGCCACTTGTTATTGATGAGCACTTACCCCAGGATCGGCCTGTGCGCCTTCCACTGCCCATGAGTGAATTGCTCCGTCGGAACATTCAGGAACAGGCTCAAAGCCAGCCCTGACGCCAGGGGCGCCTCCACAGTCACAGCAGATCAGCAAGAACGGGACCACTGATGGGGAAAAGACAGGAATATTGGAATTAACAGTGGGACCATAGTAAAACAAAACGACCTACCCTTATGATTAAATCTGAATCCCTAATTTAACTCCACTATATCAATAATCTCAGATATGCAGATGACACCACCCTTATGGCAGAAAGTGAAGAGGAACTAAAAAGCCTCTTGATGAAAGTGAAAATGGAGAGTGAAAAAGTTGGCTTAAAGCTCAACATTCAGAAAATGAAGATCATGGCATCCGGTCCCATCACTTCATGGGAAATAGATGGGGAAACAGTGGAAACAGTGTAAGACTTTATTTTTTGGGGCTCCAAAATCACTGCAGATGATGATTGCAGCCATGAAATTAAAAGTCGCTTACTCCTTGAAAGAAAAGTTGTGACCAACCTAGATAGTATATTCAAAAGCAGAGACATTACTTTGCCGACTAAGGTCCGTCTAGTCAAGGCTATGATTTTTCCTGTGGCCATGTATGGATGTGAGAGTTGGACTGTGAAGAAGGCTGAGCACCAAAGAATTGATGCTTTTGAGCTGTGGTGTTGGAGAAGACTCTTGAGAGTCCCTTGGACTGCAAGGAGATCCAACCAGTCCATTCTGAAGGAGATCAGCCCTGGAATTTCTTTGGAAGGAATGATGCTGAAGCTGAAGCTCCAGTACTTTGGCCACCTCATGCAAAGAGCTGACTCATTGGAAGAGACTGATGCTGGGAGGGATTGGGGGCAGGAGGAGAAGGGGACGACCGAGGATGAGATGGCTGGATGGCATCACGGACTCAATGGACATGAGTCTGGGTGAACTCTGGGAGTTGGTGATGGACAGAGAGGCCTGGCATGCTGCAATTCATGGGGTTGCAAAGAGTGGGACACGACTGAGCGACTGAACTGAACTGATTCGAACATAAGTATGAAAGTTTCAGAAAACAAGCTGGATATTGGTGAGATACCAAAATCAGTGTGAGCTTCAGACTGCAGTCAATTTTTACTTGTTACAGAGTATTCCAATTACAGCTGGTATTATACTATTAAAACAGATGAGTTTCCACCCCCTCCCCCCCAGTCATTACTTAGGGAAGTATTAAAGGAGAAATATTCTTCAGAGATTGTAACGTTTGGCTCATCTCCACTCTGTCATCCTCTAAAGCAATGTTAAAGACTGCTTGCAGAATCCATTGAACATTATACCCTCATATCTAGATCCTTGACTAGGTCCTCTCTAGTGACCACTGGATGTGGTCTGTCTCTCCTTTTTTAAAAAAAATTTTAATTTATTTGCTTAATTATTTTATTATTTTTGGCTATGCTGGGTTTCTTGTTGCTGCACGCATGGGCTTTTCCCCGGTTGTGGCAATTGGGGGCTACTCTTTAGTTGTGGCGTGTGGGCTTTTCACTGCTGTGGCTTCATACAGGCTCTAGGCCCACAGGCTTCAGTAGCTGTGGCTTGTGGACTCAGTAGCTGAAGCTCCCAGGCACTGGAGAACAGAATCAATAGCTGTGGCACGTAGGCTTAGTGTCTTGGGAGCATGTGAGATCTTCCCGGATCAGGACTTGAACCCATGTCTCCTGCATTGGCAGGCAGATTTTTTACCACTGAGCCACCAGAGGAGCCTGTGGTCTACTTCTAAAAGCTCCCATGCATGATACTTCTTTTTCATTATCAAAATGTTGTTGTGAAGTAAGTCTTATTATTTCACAGAAGGCAAAAGCAAGGCCCAGAGAGTTCAATATTAAAACTCCAAATAAAAGTCTTAACTTATCTACTTAAAAATATTGTAATATATAGTGGAACTATGTATAACTTTGTTCTGTGTTTTCCAAGTCTCCTATAAATGTGTTATCATACCTTCATAATTTAAAAAATAAAAATTAAAAAATAGATACTAAAAAAAAAACAAGGCTCAGAAAAGTTGGGTAACCATGGAAAGACTCAGACAATTGAATTTAGAAGCTGGAATTCACCCCTTTTTCTCTTTGGCTCTCCTTTTCTTAGACTGTGCAGCTTTAGCGTAGCTTTTGAACTGTGGTGTTGGAGAAGACTCTTGACAGTCCCTTGGACAGCAAGGAGATCCAATCAGTCAATCCTAAAGGAACTCAGTCCTGAATATTCATTTGAAGGACTGATGCTGAAGCTGAAGCTCCAATACTCTGGCCACCTGATGCGAAGAACTGACTCACTGGAAAAGACCCTGATGCTGGGAAAGATTGAAGGCAGGAGGAAACGGGGACGATAGAGGATGAGATGGCTGGATGGCATCACCAACTCGATGGCATGAGTTTGAGCAAGCTGCGGGAGTTGGTGATGGATGGGGAAGCATGGCGTGCTGTACTTCATGGAGTTGCAAAGAGTCAGACACAACTGAGTGACTGAACTGAAGTGAGATGAAGTCCCCTCAAGGTCAACCCCTGCCTATGTTTGTAGTCTCAACCCTCATCACACTGTCAGACACATCCTTTACTTCTTCTCTGCTGGAGTCCTTTATTGCAGTTACTTGCACTCTCATTCTTTACGGATTGTGCACATGAATTTTTTCTTCTTCTTGTCCATAAGGCTAGCTCCTAGTCATCTGTTAAAACCCAACTCAGAGTTTACTTGCTCTATGTAGTCTTTTCTGATTGTTTCAATCAATTGTTTCCTACTGTCTTCTTCACTCAAACAGCAATTTGAACCTGTCTGTTATGGTGGTGGTTGGTGGTGATTTAATTGCTGTGTTCGACTGTTGTAACCCCATAGACTATATAGCCCACCAGGCTCCGCTGTCCATGGGATTTCCCAGGCCAGAATACTGGAGTGGGTTGCTGTTTCCTTCCCCAGAGAATCTCCCCCTCCCAGGGAACAAACTCAAGTCTCTTGCATTTCAGGCAGTCTCCTGCATTGCAGATGAATTCTTAACCAACTGAGCCACCAGGGAAGCCTGTTATGGTACTTCCCTATTACACTGAGACTCAATGCAAACTAGTTTTTATCCTCCACTGATCTCTAAGAAATCAAACTGATTTTTTTTCATGTCATAAACCCAACACCAAACATAGAAATTTCTTGGTAATTTTGCGCAAAATAAGAATGTATAGAATATATTTCATCAAAGAGACAGAAAACTAATTGCCTCCCTAGTTTTTTTGGAGGGACACATAAAAACAGAACTGTTCAAATACTTACATCCTAGGACCAAGAATCCCATGATGAGTAGTCCAATGCCAGCAGGACCAAAATGTACATTATCTCCTAGTGGCTGATAAACACCAGGTTGACCTCCAACATAACCATCTGTGTCACCAACGTAAGTATTTTTTCAGTATCAACATTAGTTGCATAGCCATTAGTGGTAACATCTCTGGAAGTAAGGCCATATTGAGTGGTAGTACTTCCATTTAAATTTGTACGATCAGTTTCCCAGCCACCATTTTCAAGGTTAATAACAATTGTACCAGTACAAGTTCTTTGAAGAGCATCTGTAACAAAGTTTAAAATGAAAGAAATATTTTATACATTTAATTTAATAATTGTTGGACGATACAAAACTATTTTCTCTTTGCATAAATACTTATTTCAGTGTCTTAATTCCTACCAATTCAATAACCCCCCATATTGTCTTTTGTCTGTGACTCAGTTTTTAAATCAAATCATTACAAGTAAATATTAGTACTTGAGCAAAACTGTTCCATGAGTTGAGAAACATACATAGTAAACATCATGACATTATGTGTTGGTCAGCAGTGTGTTAGTTATAAGTCAGTGTGGAGACATTTCTAGACTATGTGTTGCATACTTCTCCATATTTTGTTTGCTGTTTTACTATCTTTCATCTTCAGTTCTTTTTTTTCCCCCCTTTTATAGGCTGACAAAACCAACAGACTTTGAGCAGGTTGGTCTGTCATTTGTATAGAAATCACCTCCTGATAAAACATCATATCCTTAAACTCACAACTGTCAGTTCAAACGACTCATAGGAGGGAGAATTTGGCACTACTGGAGGTGTGGGGGGGTAGATTTTCATTATTAATAAAGTGAAGAACTTTTGTTTCACTATCAGATATTCCAAATTTGCTTTCTTCTTGTCTTTCGAAGTTTCGGTAAATTATTGTCTTTGTTGGCTAAACATGAGAGGAGAGATATTTGTGATTTGTTTCAACTTAATGGCTCCACACTTGCTATTGGTTTCACAAGTTACTATTATTGTTATTGTTGTTCAGTTGCTAAGTTGTGTCAGACTCTTGCAACCCCATGAGCTGTATTATCTCGATTTTATAGATGTAAGTTTTGTTGTCAGACTTTGTCCATCATTGTCATTCTAGAATCTGGTACAATGGCTAAGTTTGGTTAGAATTCAGTACATAGTTTCTGAATAAATGAATAAAAGTATTCCTGAAAGCAGGTGATAGAGAGAGGCTTACATCCTAGTCCGTGTGTATGTGTGCATGTGTGCCCAGTTGTGTCCGATTCTTTACAACCCCAAGGACTGTAGCCCACCAGGCCCCTCTGTCCATGGAATTTTCTAGGCAAGAATTCTGGAGCAGGTTGCCATTTTCTACTCCAGGGGGTCTGCCTAACCCAGCGATTGAACCCACATCTCTTGAGTCTCCTGCATTGGCAAGCAGGTTCTTGGCCACTGCACCACCTGAGAAGCCCACATCCTAATCTACCTGAAATCAAAGTCCATGTCATTTCAGTCAAGCTAAGCTGATTCTATTGTTATTGCTGTGTCAGAGTACAACAATTCTATTGTTACTGTTTTTGTTATTTTTATTATTATCATCAGATCCAATGTTTATCCCAGAAAACTGTATTTTTTAATGACAAAGGTAATGTTCCCTACTTGCCCTAAACCAACAGTTTTAGTAAGCTTAAGTTTCGATTTCTCTTTCATGTGTCCAGTTAAGCTTGATGTTGGGTGTAAGAAAAGGAGTAAACTAGCAATTGCTTAAGACAATTTCAGCACTGAAATAAGCTTTATCTGTGGATGGAATAAACATTTCTATTTGTAATACATTTTAAAAACTACATTTATTTTGACTGATTGTGGAAAAGACCAGCATAATTTGGTAAAAATTCTGAATTAATGAATGCCTTTAAAGAAATGCTCCTTTATTTCTTCTTAATCTGTGAAGCAAGTGGAAATTGTCAGTCCCATTTTAGGACAATTGAAAGAAAAAGAGAAGAAAGAGAAGAAGAAAGAGAAGCTGAAGTAGCAAACTATTGGGGGCCAGCGTGAGGAATCCCACCCGTGACAGGGTCACATGGTAGACTCAGATGGCAGGGCAATTTGAGTCATTGGATTTCTCCCTGGTTTTTCCTGAGCATGTATCCTAAAAAATAAGAATTTGTCTGTATTTGTTAAATTACTTAGTATTACTTAAATTCCTTATCTATTTCTTGCTTTGGACACATTGCCTTGTTATAATTATATCATTATTATCTTTATTATTCTTGTTGCTATGGCAAATTATTTCATTTAACTTTCTGATTTTCTTCTCTATTTTGCTTTAATCTTATTTATGTAGGTTTTTATAAGCTACCTGTGGTACTTTGGATCCCAAGGTAAGGTATAAAAGCTTTCCACTAAAAGGGTGTATTGAGAGGGGAATCAGTTCGGTTCAGTTCAGTTGCTCAGTTGTGTCCGACTCTTTGCGACCCCATGAAGCGCAGCACGCCAGGCCTCCCTGTCCATCACCAACTCCCGGAGTTCACCCAGACCCACGCCCATGGAGTCAGTGACGCCATCCAGCCATCTCATCCTCGGTCGTCCCCTTCTCCTCCTGCCCCGAATCCCTCCCAGCATCAGAGTCTTTTCCAGTGAGTCAACTCTTCGCATCAAGTGGCCAAAGTACTGGAGTTTCAGCTTTAGCATCATTCCTTCCAAAGAAATCCCAGGGCTGATCTCCTTTAGAATGGACTGGTTGGATCTCCTTGCAGTCCAAGAGACTCTCAAGAGTCTTCTCCAACACCACAGTTCAAAAGCATCAGTTCTTCAGTGCTCAGCCTTCTTTACAGTCCAACTGTCACATCCATACATGACTACTGGAAAAACCATACCCTTGACTAGATGGACCTTAGTTGGCAAGGTAATAGGGTTATAAAAATAATCTATTATGTTTGTATCATGTAGAAAATTATTTTTCTTTAATAATTTTCTTTTCCTTACCAAAAATTCTCCATGTTTTGATGAGTTTTGGTGAATGTGGCTGATCAGGGATGGGGAAATTAGGAAATGGACTGAAAAGGGTAACTTCTTTAGTACTGGCATGATAGTTCATTCTCTGTTTATCTTCCAGACCTGTCATTATCCCAGATTACAGGAAGTGATCAATAAATATTTGTGTGATAACAGGTTTCCATTTAGAGTCTGGAATGAAACTATATAGACCCTAGAGAAGATTATTATTTTTTCTTCCATTTAAGAATTTTTCTTTCTTTTTAGAGTTTTTCTAATGGTCTTTTTGTTTTCTAAGCTTGGTTGTCATCTTTTTTGATTGCATTTTCTCACAAGATTAGTTAAGAGCCTGGCTGTGCTAAGAGCTTCACTGGTTCTCAATGAGACCTATTTTGCCCCCGCAGGAGACATTGAAGATGTCTGAAGGCTTTTCTGACTGTCACAGTTAGGAAGGGGGGATGTTAATGACGTCTAGAAAACAGAATCCAGGAATACGCTAAACATCCTTTGATACAGAGGAAAGCCCAAAATGTCAACAGTGTTGCAGTTAAGAACTCTAGGCTAATACAGATTGTATAGAAAATTTGGTAGGAACAGTCTTTAGAACGGTCTGTCTCTCTTTCTCTTGGATCACTTGCTCTGGGGAAAGACATATCCTGAGGATACTCAGAGTCTTGTGGAGAAGCTCACATTAGAGGAACTGAGACTTCCTGTAAACAGCTGGCACATACTGCCATCTGCATGAGGGCACCATCTTGGAAGTGGGGCCTCTAGCCCTAGTAAAGCCTTCAGCTAGCTGAAATCTGGCTAATATCTTTACTGTCACTTCACTCACAAACGACTTTTAACTAGAAACACTCAGCTAACCTTAAACTAGAAACACTCAGCTAACTCACTCCCAAATGCCTCATTCCCATATATTGCCTGAGATAATCAATGTACTGTTTCAAGACTCTGTATTTTGTAGTAACTTGTTACATAGCAATTAATATCTAATATATTGCTCCCATGATACCAGCTTCCACAATTTTATTCATCATGTTGGCAAAACAATACTTAAGTTTTCTTCTGACGTGTGATATGAAGAATCCAGACAATCTTTTTCTACAGACAAATAGAATTAAAAGAGTGATGGGAAGAGTGAAGTTTCCTCCTGGGACAATGATTTAATCATTTCAGAGAACCAAGCTTACTGTTTTTGTCAAAAGCATCTGAGATGTTGGATTTTTGAGTTATTAGCTCTCTTCAGTTGACAGACCCAGTCAACTGATATTATGGAGAAATCTTTATTTTAAGGGACAGATCAAACTTCGCTATACATGAAAATTAGCTCTTTACTTTTTCCTCTATGGATTTGTCCGTCCTGAACAGAATGCCAAAACTTATGGATATTTCACTAGTTACAAAACTGTGTTACTGGAAAGGTACTTTTTGTTCTCAAAGAGTTCCTTCTGTCTAGAAAAAGTGCTTTTATTTTTCTCCCTTATCTCAGATGGGAGTATTTTAACTTAGTAGGCTAATTTTTATTTTAGCCCTTCAAATCAACCCTTCTAGAATATGACACATTGTTAACATTTACAACATAACTAATTATCTAATTAACAACCAACATATCAGTGATGACTGGATTATGTTAGGGTGAAGATCATAATGATGATTTGGTGAATGTTGTGATAATAATAAGCAGAGAGTTGTTTAAAAGTATGCAAGCCAGTTTGAAAACCATAAAATATAGACTTATGAGGAAATGATTGTCTTGTATGAGCCACAAAGGACAACTGTCTGAAAATAAAAGCAAGTGTGTCAGCCATAAAACACAACCAAGGAGTTTTGACAGAAAGGTAATTTGTTCAGAATTCCCTTAGACATTCTACAATTAAGATAATGTCATTCAAAATATCCTGAATTGGAATACAGAAAAATGTGCAATTGAATTGCTGGTAAGGGAGTCACTGAGTAGGACACAACTGAGCACACACACACACACACACACGGACAAGATACTGAGACTATCAGATTTCAGTTTCATGTCTGGGCTTTATTTATTAATCTACCTGTTCAAGTGTTTCTGTCTTGTAGAAAACTGTGGGTCCCTGAATAATATAAACAATGCTTTGTTATTGTTTTCATGCTACATTGTTGAACAAACAGAAGGCACTCAACCAAGGTTGGTTAAAGTTAGAAAGAAGGCAAGGAAGGAGGGGGAAGGAAAAACAATGTTATTAAATAAGACATTAAAATGCCCAACTTAATAACAGAATTTGGCATTGCTCTGCCTTTAATTCACCAAAGACTCACTGAACACTTACAATTTCAGAATCTAGGTAACAGAGATAATTTCTCTAGTGTTATTATCAAGTAACTTGAAGTTAGACAAAGGTAATGGAAAATAAATGCATACAAAATTGTGGTAGCATATGATTAATTTTATAAAAGAGTCTTAGACAGAGAGACTTGATAGGAAGGACTGCACAGGACTTACCAGGCATGAAGGCACAGGAAGGTGTTAGAAAGAGGTGCAGGGACTTACCTGGTGGTTCAGTGGCTAAAACTCTGTGTCCCAATGCAGGGAGCGCAAGTTCAATACCTGGCCCGGGAACTTGATCCCACATGCAACAGTTAAGAGTTTGCACGCCACAATTAAAGATCCTGTGTGTCATAACTAAGATATGACATGCCAAATAAATAAATATTAAAGAAAAAAGAAAGAGATGTAGAATCTGAAAGGGCAAAGAGGTAAGCGAGAGAATGAATTTTCTGAAAACAACATATATATGGTAAGTTGTTTTATTTTTGTTAATTTTTTTCTCTCTTTCTGTAAAAGTTGCAATTCCAAGAGTTGCTGTGTGACTTTTGGAGGCTCTCTCCAGTATATGTTGATGGCTGCACCTCATTTCTGGCAAGACTGGCCCTATGACTTTCTGTGACTAACAGCAGGACCATGAAAGTGACCTTGACATAGGCAAATCGTTGCTTTCAGAGCCCTCCAGTATTTGGATATTTTCTTTTTATCATGAAGCCGAGTTAAGGGATAATTCTTAAAACTGGATTGTGAAATGAAAAGAGGCTCTGAGTAGAGCCACAACAACGTAAGCTCTGACATGTAGTATAGGAAAGAAGTAGACCCCTGTGGTTGGAAGCCACTGAGATACAGGATTGTTGTTTATTATCACAGTATAACCTAATGAAAGCTTACTAACATTGTAATCAAAATGATTAACCTTGTACTTTCCCAATGGCTTTGGCCACACTAAGTATATAATTATGCATAGTGGAGTCATTACTGTGACTGCATAAACACTCACAAAAATACACACACACAGAGTTATCAAAGTGATGTGCAGTTAAATTACAAACAAAATTACTTGAGTACTTTCTACCGATCTCTCACTGGAATATCACATTTCCATGATTCTATCACTTATAGATTGTGCCATCCCATTTAAATTGTTCCCAGTTTTTATTCATAAACATCACACATAATCCAGAGAAGGCAACGGCAACCCACTCCAGTACTCTTGCCTGGAAAATCCCATGGATGAAGGAGCCTGGTAGGCTGCAGTCCATGGGGTCGCTAAGATCGGGCACGACTGAGCAACTTCACTTTCACTTTTCACTTTCATGCATTGGAGAAGGAAATGGCAACCCACTCCAGTGTTCTTGCCTGGAGAATCCCAGGGACAGAGGAGCCTAGTGGGCTGCCGTCTATGGGGTCGCACAGAGTCGGACATGACTGAAGCGACTTAGCAGCAGCAGCACATATAATCAGAGATATATTGGTTTTAAATTCATTTCAATGCACTATTCTAAATTTCAATACAATTATGAATTATAGTGATATTTATTCTAGGTTAATCAAACTAAGATTAATAACAGTGAGCTCACAAAATTCAGAAAAGCTGAGGTATGCCATATCATATAGTGAAGGATGAACTGAGGGATCTGAAGGGCTGCCCACACTGGCATGTGATGGTCAACCAGGTTCACGGGACACAACAGGACTGAAGCATAGGAGCGACTGAACAACAGCAATGGGACGGACTTCTCTCCAACAAGGATTTCACACACTCAGGGTCATGGTTTGGGCAGTTGGAAGCTCTTCAATGTTTCCAATAGAAATATATATATATTTCTCTCCTTCGGTAACTCACTGTGTGTCCACTAATGTGCATTCCATACCAAAGGACAACTGCCCTCTTGAGGGTCTTTTGAGAATTCAAAGCCAAATGAAGCAGGAAAAGAGGAAATCAATGGGGACATAGTGGGAACCACATGGAATTATCCATAGTATTTCTAGGAACATGAGGAGCAGATCTATTTATTTTTCTACTAATTCATTTACAATAAAAATCACCCCTTTAAAAGTATAAAATTCAGTAATTCTAGGTATGTTTATAAAGTTGTGCAACCATTACCATATTCTAATTCCAGGACATTTTCATTACCCTGAAAAGAAACTCACTAGTAATTACACAGCTTTACACCCTCTCTCAGCTGCTGGAAACCATGGGTGTACTTTCTATCACTGAAGAGCTGCCTACTCTGAACATTTTATAGAAGAAGAGTCATACAAAATCTGGCCTTTTATGCCTGATTTCTCCTTGTAACAATATTTTCATGGTTCATCCATGCTGTAACATGCATCAGTATAATTTATTCTATTTTTTATGGAGTAACATTCCACTTTGTACATTTTTAACTATTTTTTGTCCATTCCTCAGTGGATGAACATTGGAGTTGTTACACTTTTTGGCTATTGAGAATAATACTGCTATGTATCTGTGAATGTTTTGAGTGGGTGAGTTTTAATTTCCTTTGGGTATATACTTAGACACTTATACATGCAATTGCCAGTTATATAGTTACCCTAGTGCTTCCCAGGTGGCACAGTGGTAAAGAATTTGCCTGCCAATGCAGGATGTGCAAGAGATGAAGTCTCAGTCACAGAGTTTGAAAGATCCCCTGGAGGGGGAAGTGGCAACCTGGAAAATCCCATGGACAGAGGAGCCTAGTGGGCTAGAGTCCACGGGATCACAAAGAGTTGGACATGATTGAATGACTGAATGTGCATAGTTAACTGTTTGTATGATATTTTGAGAAAATGCTAAACTGTTTTCCAAAGTGACTGAATAATTTTTCACTGCCGTTAGGAATATATGGATGTCCCAAATTCTTCAAATCTTCTCCAACGCTTGTTGTTCATCTTTTCCATTATAGCCATTCTAACATGCATGGAGAATTTTCATTTTTGTTTTGATTTAAATTTCTATAGTGAGTAATGCTGTGCTTCTTGGCTATTTGTATATATTTTTTGAAAAATGTCTATCCAGATATTCACACATTTTTTATTTGGTGATTTATCTTTTAATTCTTGAGTGTTAATGGTTCTTTGTATATTCTGGACAATGAACCCTTGACAAATGTATGATTTTTAAATATATTCTTCAACTTTGTGATTTGTCTTTTCACATTCTTGACATTATCCTTTGAAGCACATAAGTTTTAATCTTGTTGCAGCCTAAATGGTCTAATTTTTTTCTTTTCTTCTTATTTTATTGATGATGCTTTTGGTGTCATATTTTTAAAATAATTGGTTAATACAAGGTCAAAAATATGCTTCCATATAAAAAAAAAGTTTGATGTTACATTTAAGTTTTTGGTATATGTTGAATTCCTTTTGTATATATGTGAAATAGAACTTCACATTACTTTACATATGGGTATCCAGTTGTGCCAGAGTCTTAGACTGAAAAGATTTGTTTTCCCCAGTGAATTGTCTTGGAAGCCTTAATGAAAATCAACTGACCATGAATGTATGGGTTTAGTATAGACTCTAAATTATATTCCATTCATTTATATACCTATTTACATATTCTACCAGTACCAGACAGTCTTGGTTAATATAGCTTTGTAATAAAATTTAAAATTGTGAAATGTGAATCCTGAAACTTTCATTTTCTTTTCCAAGATTGGGAAATTCTATTTCTCTTGCTTTTATATATGAATAAAATATATATACACATTATTATATATATATATATATACACATATATATGTATATATATATGGATCAGCTTGTCAATTTCTGTAAAACAGGCAGCTGAAACTTTGAAAAATGTTATTTTCAATCTGGAGCAGCTTAGGAACCATTGCCCTCTTAAGTATTCTAATCCATGAATATGAATGTCACTCTATTTGATTCTTTTCCATGGATTATTTTGCAATGATGTTTTATAGTTTTCAGTGTACAATTCCTTCAGTCTTTGTGCTACATTTATTTGCAAATATTTTGTTCTTTTCATTCTATTGTAAACACTTTTTAAATTTAAAATTTAGATTTTTATACCATTTGTATAACAATATGCTATTTTTTTATATTGATACTGTCAATGTTGCTGAATTTCTTTTCAGCTCTAAAAGTTATTTTGCAGATTCTTAGGACTAGAAATGATCATGGCTTCTGAAAATAAACATAGTTCTACATCTTCTTTTTTTTAATTTGAATGTTTTTTCCCCCTTATATAATTACCCTGCTATTAATAGAACTTCCAGTACAAGGTGGAGTAAAAGTCATTAGAGCAGAAATCCTTGTCTTGCTGTTATATAACTGAGAAAGATCTCAATCTTTCACCATGATGTTGGCTGTGGTTTCTCACAGATGATCTTTGTATTTCCTACAGCTCAAATTTTACCTTTCTTGGATTATTGGTGTATACACACAGCAAGAGTTGTTGACAATAACACAAATGCCACCTTGTTCCACCAGCAGATAACTGAGGGCTGTGCAGTTGATGATTTCCACCTTGGCTAGTGAGCTTAGCGTGTCTTCTTGGTCTTGGAGCTTATGAAAAGTCCAAGGTAATGTGCACTGGCCAGCACATTGTATGGGGGGTGCCAGATGAGGGGAACGTCAGTCTGGGGTGACGGAGCCAGCAATATCTGAGGGTGCCTTCTCTCCTCACAGCTGTGATAATTTGTGTCAGGGTGTTTGGTTTCAGATACAACAGAGGTTTCTATAGGAATGAGGAGAAGTAAAACTCACTTTCCCACACTCTTCCCACTTTCTAAAACTCTTTTTTTTTGTGGGTGTGGTCAGATATGCATTCTTTTATTATTATTATTATTATTTTACTTTACAGTACTGTATTGGTTTTGCCATACATCAACATGAAACTCTTAAGGTCAAGAGGCTCTTGTCCAATGATCTAAGGTGAGGATTGCCTAGGTATAGCTACACAGGTTGTTGGTCCAGTTCTTGAGGTTACAGCTTCCAGAGGGCTCCACTGAAACTCTTGGTCCATCCAAACCTTTTAGCCCTACTTGTACAACGTAGAGAGTGTGGTCACATCCTGAGCAAATGTGGCACATCCTAAAATATTACCCATATATATCTAATACCCATTTAGTGATACCAGATACCACATGTATCTAGTGATATCTAGGAAGCATCACTGCAAATAAAGCTGGTGGAGGTGATAGAATTCCAGTTGAGCTATTTCAAATCCTAAAAGACGATGCTGTTAAATTGGTGCACTCAATATTCCAGCAAATTTGGAAAGTGCAGCAGTGGCCCCATGACTGGAAAAGGTCAGTTTTCATTCCAGTCCCAAAGAAAGGCAATGCTAAAGAATGTTCAAACTACTGCACAATTGCAATCATCTCATATACAGCAAAGAAATGTTTAAAATTCTCCAAGCTAGTGTTCAAAAATATGTGATCTGAGAACTTACACATGTTCAGGCTGGATTTAGAAAAGGCAGAGGAACCAGAGATCAAATTGCCAACATACACTGGATCATCAAAAAAGCAAGAGAAAAACACCTACTTCTGCTTTATTGACTATGCCAAAGCCTTTGATTGTGTTCAGTTAAGTTCTGTTGCTCAGTCATGTCTGACTCTTTGTGACCCCATGGACTACAGCAGGACAATCCTCCCTGTCCGTCACCAACTCCTGGGGTTTACTCAAACTCTGGATCACAACAAACTGTGGAAAATTCTGAAAGAGATGGGAATACCAGACCACCTGACCTGCCCCCAGAGACATCTGTGTACAGGTCAAGAAGCAACAGTTAGAACTGGACATGGAACAACAGACTGGTTCCAAATTGGGAAAGGAGTACATCAAGTGTATATATTGTCACCCTGCTTATTTAACTAATATGCAGGGTACATCATGAGAAATGCCAGGCTGTGTGAAGCACAAGCTGGAAACAAGATTGCTGGGAGAAATATCAATAACCTCAGATATGCAGATGACACCTTCCTTATGGCAGAAAGTGAAAAGGAACTGAAGAGCCTCTTGTTGAAAGTGAAAGATGAAAGTGAAAAAGTTGGCTTCAAACTCACCTTGAAAAAATGAAGAGCATGGCATCTGTTCCCATCACTTCATGGCAGATAGATGGAGAAACAATGGAGGCAATGGCAGATTTATTTTTTGGAGGGGCTCCAATATCACTGCAGATGGTGATAGCAGCCATGAAATTAAAAGATGTTTGCTCCTTGGAAGAAAATCTATGAACACCCTAAACAGCATATTAAAAAGCAGAGGCATTACTTTGCCAACAAAGGTCCATCTAATCAAGCGGTTTTTCCAGTAGTCATGTTTGGATGGATGTGAGAGTTGGACTATAAAGAAAGCTGAACGCTGAAGAACTGATTCTTTTGAACTGTGGTGTTGGAGAAGACTCTTGGAGTCCTTTGGACTGCAAGGAGATCAAACCAGTCAATCCTAAAGGAAGTCAACCCTGAATATTCATTGGAAGGACTGATGCGGAAGCTGAAATTCCAATACTTTGGCTACCTGATGTAAAGAACTGACTCATTAGAAAAGACTCTGATGCTGGGAAAGATTGAAGCTGGGAGGAGAAGAGCACGACAGAAGATGAGATGGTTGGATAGCCTCACTGAGTCAATGGACATGAGTTTGCGCAAGCTCTGGGAGTTGATGATGGACAGGGAAGCCTGGCGTGCTGCAGTCCATGGGGTTGCAGAGTTAGCCACCACCGAGTACATCAGCACATGCTTGACTATGTTCCACAAGTTTCTGTCTTTCTTTATTTCTCTTCACTATTTTTTCCTTTCTGTTCTTCAGAATGGATAATCTTAATGTAAGCATCTTCATGTTTGCAGATTCTTCCTTTTGCTTGAAGAAATATGCTCTAGTCATTTTTTGCTTTTAATTTTCAATTATTGTTATTTTCAGTTCCAGAATGTCTGTTTGTTTGTTTCTTACTTGTTTCTTTCTATTTATAGTGACTATTTAATGAAACATAATTCTCATTCTTTGTTACAGTTCTTTAGGCAAGGTTACATGTTATTCTTAGAAAATATTTAAAATAGCCTTTTACAAACCTGTGTAGTAAATCTAATGCATGGATATTTCCAGGTGCAGTTTCTATTGATTTAGTTTCCTATTCTCATGTATGGGCCATATTCTGTTGTTTCTTTTCATGTTTTATAGTTTTCTTTAAAAAAGCATTTAAAATAATGTGAGGTGACAATTCGGAAAATCAAACCCTCTCATCCCCTTATGATTTCTTTTTGATTCTATTTAGGCTTCCCTGGTGGCTCAGAGGTTAAAGCGTCTGCCTCCAATGCGGGAGACCCGGGTTCGATCCCTGGGTTGGGAAGATCCTCTGGAGAAGGAAATGGCAAACCACTCCAGTATTCTTGCCTGGAGAATCCCATGGACTGAGAAGCCTAGTAGGTTACATCCATGGGGTCGCAAAGAGTCGGACACGACTGAGCGACTTCACCTTCACCTTTGATTCTATTTGTTCTTTTTGTTTGTTTGGTGACTTTGCTGAACTAATTCTTTAAAGTTTCTGTTCTTTGGCATGTCTGATTGCTGTTCTGTTAACGTACAAGTCAGCTAATTATTGTGAACAGATTTTCTTAGATGTCTACAACTAATAAGTCTGCCCATCTTTGTCAAGGGGCTCTGTATGCATGTTTGTGTATGCCTTAAACATTCAGACAAGTGACTGACACATATGCTTTATAATTCACTTCCTACTTGTTCAGGGTCTTAAACATAGTCAAGGATAATAGAACTTTTTCAGATGAGCATGTGGAAATGTCTGGGCATGAATGCAGCCTTATCTATGAGATGAAATTCCCAGGAACATGTTGAAGTTTTGAAGTTCCTATGTACAGTTCATTCTCCCCCTGTTCAAGCTTTTTGGTTAGTTTTTCCCCCAACTGTTATCCTCTGTTTCAGAAAGCTGCACGATTAAACATTTTCCTTTAAGTGCTTTTGACAGCCTCCAGAGAAAAGTTTTTTTTTCAGATGAGGTCAGTTCTGAGTAAAGGAAAATAAAAACACTGTTTCACCTGGGACTTCCAGGAAAATGCTAGACAGATAAACAATACCAGTCCTCTGAGATGGGGTTTTGAAGGAACTCAAACCCTGTTTTACCACCTCCAGAGGCTGTGAGGCTGCTGGTTTTCACTGTGATAGCATGATGTTGATTTACAAGGTCACCACAGAGCTGAAGAGCGGGAGAGAGGAGTAGAGCAAGTTTGGACACCACGAATCCCACAGGTTTTTAACCAGGAATCAACCATTTTTCTTATATAAACAGTCTTAAATTTTTGCAAGTTTTTAGTTTACTTCCAGAACCCTGAGAAATTTGATTATGAAAACTTGTTCCGGTTGTTTGTTACCTTTATGAAGTGGATTTTGGAAATTTTTACTCTTGCCAATATCAAGTCATTCAGAGATGCCATTTTTAAATCTCATTTCCTCTATGCAACTAAATTGTTCTCAGTAACAGTAGTAATAATCATTCTTTTCTTTTTCCACTTTTAAAACAATTATTACCAATTTTAAAATAATATATCTCATTTGTAGGGATAATATGTACATTTAGCAAAATAATTTTCTGTATGAATGAAAACTTGAATTTACCAAATAAAAATATTACATATTACGTTGTGTTTTACTATCTTAAATACAAATATCACAAATATTCATATAGAGTTATAGAATTGAAATTACTCAGGTGGTGCTTCTTCAGTTTTATAATCAGTGTGCTATTAGTGTTTATTTTGAATATATCCTTTTAGTGCAGAAATATGGCATGCCAAAGGGTTTAGAGACTTAAAGTTTTGCAAGTGAGTTTGACTAGTCTGCCTTGTGAACTTTACTTGGGTCCTTACAAATAGAACACATTTAGCCAAATTTGTGCCTATCAGAAGCTGAAGCTATTAAGTAGTGTTCTACAATTAACCTCTATGAGAAGTATAATGTTCATTAAAGGGTAAAAACCAAATGTGTATCTATTTGGATCTCATATATATGCTATTATAACTCAATAATACCTGCAATGATCCTTTGCACCAGCATTCTTCAAAATGTACACCTTCATTGCCTCAGTCTGGGGTGGGCTGCTTCCCCATTCTGGCCCTTGATGTGCCACCTAAATTGCATTCACCTTTTCTTCTGAACATAGTGTGGGCATGCTATCTCTTACCTGAGACTTTCTACCTGCCCTCATCTCTGCACATTCTTTTCTTCTCTTTATTATAGTCTTTCTTTATCCAGTTCCATCTAGTCTTTTATGTTTTTGCTAAGGTATCACACCCAGAAAGAAATGTTCTTGACACCCCCATCCCCACTCCTAAATCTATCTATGCTCTAGTAACAGAAATCTTGTACATACCTGTATTCTAGCACTTACTGTACTGTCTGTGTGCTTGTCACTCTTCCGAAGGCTTTAAGTAATTCTGATTTAGTTCCGTTAACAACAACTAGTTATCAGTAATACAATCATTATTTTTGGAAAGAAGGATGGGAAAAGAACCACTATTGCTCACTGAAACAATTTTATAGCCAGACAATGCAAAAGGATTAGAGTAGTTAATGTAGTCAAACACTGGTGGCCAGTGTACAGACCTATTTCTAGTCTTTCAGTATATATTTATTCCCAAAGTGTGAGTTTAACATTGAAGGGCATTTCTCAGAGTGTGAGCAGGAACTCCACTAAGAAAATATTTCTTCATAAAATGCATAAGACACATGGAATTTTTTTATAACTGCTATGGCAGTAAACAGAGTGTGGCACTAGAACTATGAGAAGTTCTAGTCAACTATTAGTCAAAGATGGAACATTAAGTGGAACACAGTTTGAATTATCTAAGGCTGATGACATGAATGTCTTTGTAGAATTAAAATAAAACAATAGGTAATACATTGTGTGACCTTGATGAGCTATTTATATTTGTTTGCATGCATGCTCAGCCATGTCCAACTCTTTGTGACCCCAAGGACTGCAGCATGGCAGGCTATTCTGTCCATGGGATTCCCCAGGCAAGAATACTGGAGTGGGTTGTGATTTCTTTCCACAAGGGATCTGCTTGACTCAGGGATTGAACCTGCATCTTCTGCAACGGCAGGTGGATTCTTCACCACTGAGTCACCGGGGCTATTATCATATTCTTATGTTAACTTACGACAAAGCACTTATAACCATTTTATTTAGATTATCAGTATCTGTAAAATCTGTGAAATATACATAAGAAAATTTAAATACCTATAATTTAACTGTTAATATGTTATCATTTTTTCCTATTTTCATTTCAATTTTTCCTCTTTATAACCAGTTTGTATATATTTAAATTTTTATTTATAGTTATAGTACATACTTGTAATCACTTTAACAAAATTTTTATTTTACATGTTATTTTGTACTACCACAATACTTGGATTTGTCTCAGTTCAGTTCAGTCACTCAGTCGTGTCTGACTCTTTGCAATCCCATGAATCGCAGCACGCCAGCCTCCCTGTCCATCACCAACTCCCAGAGTTCACTCAGACTCGTGTCCATCGAGTCAGTGATGCCATCCAGCCATCTCATCCTCTGTCGTCCCTTTCTCCTCCTGCCCCCAATCCCTCCCAGCATCAGAGTCTTTTCCAATGAGTCAACTCTTCGCATGAGGTGGCCAAAGTACTGGAGCTTCAGTTTTAGCATCATTCCTTCCAAAGAAATCCCAGGGTTGATCTCCTTCAGAATGGACTGGTTGGATCTCCTTGCAGTCCAAGGGATTCTCAGGAGTCTTCTCCAACACCACAGTTCAAAAGCATCAATTCTTCGGTGCTCAGCTTTCTTCACAGTCCAACTCTCACATCCATACATGACTACTGGAAAAACCATAGCCTTGACTAGATGGACCTTAGCCGGCAAAGTAATGTCTCTGTTTTGAATATGCTATCTAGGTTGGTCATAACTTTTCTTCCAAGGAGTAAGCATCTTTTAATTTCATGGATTTGTCTAGATCACTTAATATTCTTGAAAAATATTATTTTATTGTTATTCAGTTCAGTTCAGTTCAGTTCAGTCAAAGGCTTTGACATAGTCAATAAAGCAGAAATAGATGATGTTTTTCTGGAACTCTTTTGCTTTTTCCATGATCCAGCGGATGTTGGCAACATCCGGGGTCCAGCCCCGGTGGATCCAGGGATATTCAAAGTGGGGACAGAGCGGGCGAGATAGGGACAGGATAGGAGAGAACAGGATAGCTCAGGACAGAATAGTATAGTAGGAAATTAGTGGAAGAAAAGAAGGCTGAATAACTTGGTTTACGTGGAAAGCCAATAAAACCTCGAGACAAGAGGTTTGCACCATCTACGTTAGGCCACTGGCATCCGTTTGAATATCGGAGAGTGCCCCGCCCTGGGCTCTCTCTCCTACAGATCTTAGCAGCTGGGACAGGTAAATAGACATGGCGAGCCTCCGCACCCCAGATGGGAATGCAGCCGAAAAAGGGGAGAAAAAGGAAAGAACGACATGGGGAAGCCCACGTCGGTGTAAGGCTCCAAAGGGGAAAAAAGGGCCGTTTATTTTTCAAACTCAGCTTATATACCCCAAGTTGTACGTAATGGAATATGCAGAGTTATACAGGGGCAGCAGTCCTGACCGTCACTGAGACAAGGCTTTCTTTTTTGCATACTCTCCCGTTACAAAAGGTCTCAGGCGGTTTACATTATCTTCTGGCCAAGAGGCCTGTTAACATTTCTATGGCTCTCATCTGATGAGGTTTTGTTTACCAAAAGACTCATTTGTGTTAATCTTTCCAAAGTCTGAATGCCACTCTCAGAAAACACTAAATAAAAATACAGCAATTTGTAATAAAAGGAAGTACAGTGATTTATAGCGAAAGTCTAGTATTGCTAACATCAAAACTACTATATATCCTTTTCCATATCCCATTTACATTACATCTTCCTGGGGACCTGATAGATAAAAAATAAGGAGGTCTGGCAGCAATCACTGAGTCAACCGTGAAAGCCTGTCACCAATATGAATTTGAAAAGGCTCTGAAACTTTAAGATACTTTAAGGTTTTTGTGCCCCTCACAGTTGGGTGAGTGTGAGTAATTTACAAGCTTGTAGAAGGTCAGGCGAACTTGTTAGGCAGGATAGAGCATTATCAAAGGGGGGTTGGGCTGAAACACTCCTTTCAAATGCAGAAGGCCAAAGCCCTGAATTAACTTTTACAAGAGGAAGTCAGAACATAATGGGAAAATAGACAAATTCTTATTTTTTGGGGGGGTACATGTTCAGGAAAAACCAGGGAGAAATCTGATGACTCAGATTGTCCTGCCATCTGAGTTTGCCACGTGACCCTGTCACAGGTGGGATTCCTCGCTCTGGCTCCTGACAGGTTCCTCTGCCTTTTCTAATTTCTTCAACCATTTCCCCCTTTTTTATGGGTTGTTTCCTTTTTTGAAAATTTTGCTAGTAGAATCAATTATAATTTTAGGATATGTTTTGCTTTTATCTCAGATTTTTAATGATAAATTCTTTAAATGATATTTATTTTTGAATGTTATTAAAAGCATTTTATTACTCTTGGGAAATAGCCTAATTGCAAGCAAAACAGTTTTATCAATTAAACAAAATTATAAAATATCTGATTTATATTTTAATTTTTATGTCCTTGTAATTTGCCCCCTAATCTCACTCGACCTTCATTTTCAGTATCTTTTACTCCTTTCTCAGGACTTTAAACATTAAAATAATTTACCATTTAGTCCTTAAAATAATGATGACTGGTTCTTCATTGTTAGCATTTTTTTCCAAGTTATCGCAACAACTGAATGGTTTTATATGTCTAAACCTTGTACTTAGTCATCCAGTCTTGTCTGACTCTTTGCTACCTCATGGACTGTAGCCTGCCAGGCCTCTCTCCATGGGGATTCTCCAGGCAAGAATCCTGGAGTGGGTTGCCATTTCCTCTTCCAGAGAATCTTCCCAACCCAGGAATTGAACCTGCATCTCTTGTGTCTCCTGAATTGGCAGGCAGGTTCTTTACCACTGAGCCACCAGGGAAGCCCTAAACCTTGGCGACTCCTAAATATATGTTCCAAATTCTGACTTCTCCCAATGAACTTCATGCAATTCTCTACGAGATCTACCCAATGTCTAGTATATGTCTAAAATTTAAGAGTTCCAAAACCCGGCTCCTCTTTTTCACCTGCACTCAAATCTTCTTTCTCCCAGTTATTCCAATTCCAGTAAATAACAAATTTAAACTTTAAAAGGCATGTGAGTTAAAAACTTGTTATCTTTTAATAGTCCTTCCCCCTACATTTATAGCTAGTCCATCACAAAGCAAATGCTCTTAGCTTTAACTTCAGACTTTTCTTCACCAACCGGTTTCTGTAACAGTCTTTGTCACCACCCATGAACAATCACCACCTTCACTCACCTTTCCCACTGCGGTAGATCCTAGCTGTCTTTTTACTTCAGCCCTGGTCACCTGTCTCATAATGTAAACACACAAAAATTTTTCTACATCACTACGTGATTGAGACTAAAATACAATTGTTGGAAACTTCCAGTCTAGCTTTTCTCATAAAGGGGAAAATTTAAATTTTCACTGTTCAACAACATGTCACAGGTTCTTAGTTTACTGTAATAACCTTGCTACCACACACACACACACCTCTACCCTAGGCTCTTCAGGTATTTCAGAAAACAGTTTTAAAGAATCTCATTGGCTGCAGAGATTACTTTATGGAGAACTGGCATCTTTACATTATTAATTTTTTATATCCTAGAGTAAGCTATATGTATTTCTTTTTTTTCTTTTATAAGTATGTCCTATAGGGAAATTGTGTTGCTTTTTCCATGCATGAGTCTATAAATTTCTTGTATTTCTCTCCATATTTTGTTGTATTTGTTGTATCTCTAACTTTTGGTTTTATTCTTAATAAGCACTCATTTTTAAAAAATTTATGTTATCTAACTAATTGGAGTTCCCTGGTGGTTCAGATGTTATAAATATGCCTGTAATGCAGGAGACCAGGTCCAATCCATGGGTAATGAAGATGCCCTGGAGAAGGAAATGGCTACTCGCTCCAGTATTCTTGCCTGGAGAATTTCATGGACATAGGAGCCTGGTGGGCTATAGTCCATGGGGTTGCAAAGAGTCAGACATGACTGGGTGACTAATACTTTCACATTTTTGTAATTAATTATCTGACTATATTCGGGATTTTCAATCTTGGCACAATTTGGTTACTTTGAGCTGATAATTCATTTTTGAGGCAGGGTGTTCTGAGCACTGTAGGATATTTAGCAGAATCCTTGGGCTTCGTACAATAGATTGGCAGTAGTATTGCCCCAAATGTGATAACTGAAAAATACCTTGACATTGCCAGATCTCCTGTGAGGTGCAGAGTTGCCCCTGGCCAAGAAGCACTGATCTTTATGAAGGTATAGATTGGTTCTTACAAGCTGTATGAAACCGTCTCTTTTGGTCTAAATGTTTCCCATGTTCCCCTTCATCTTAGTTGGCTCTTAGCTTGAGAGCTTATTGTACCTGACATATTGGCTATAAGAGGGGGACATGCTAAGTGATTCCTCAGAGCCTCACAGACATTAAGTCCATGATCCCTGATAATCATAAGTCTACTAGTCTACATGCTTTAGCAAACACTAAGTCATGGAAAGCGCCAGGACCCTGGAACCCGGGTGTGGCTCTTAACTCCACTGTTTGGTGGGTCTGAAATTTCATAGACACAGTTTAATCTCTTCAAGTCTTCATTCTCTCATCACGGGAGGTGGAAGCAGCTGCTTTACACAAACATTCTGAAGTGTAGTAATGATATGTGTATGGTCCAGAGCACATTTTAGACAACTTGGTGGCAACCAAACAGGTAGCAATTGGGAGTTTTTCATAAGGCCTAAGGGCAGAAATGCAGGGGTGGAAAATACATACTCCTTGATCAGCACTGGACAGGGCAATGCATTCTGTTTGCTACTTTATTGAGTGCTCTCTCTAGGGATTATGGAAAACTGAATGTTCAAATGGGTAATATCTAGACTCCGTCTGGTAGAAGTTCACTGAGAAGTTAAAAAGAAACACAGTGAGCATACAAGATTGACTTCAAGGAATAAGTAAATGAATTATACCAGTACAAGGAACAGATTCAGGGAACAGATTCAGATATTTCTGTGAGGATTCATCTCAGAGTTGGAACTGATGTGATAAAAATGACCCTTATATATGACATTAATTTTCTAGAATAAAAATTGGTTTAAAATTTTCATCAATAGTCCAAATCACTGGAAATTTCCTTTTGTGATTAGCTATTTGTGTTAAGAAATGAAACTTTTTGCTCCCCAAGTGGCTCAGTGGTAAAGAATCTGCCTGCCAATGCAGGTGATACAGGAGACTTGGGTTCAATCTGTGGATTGGGAAGATCTCCTGAAGTAGGAAATGGCAACCCACTCCAGTATTCTTGCCTGAAAAATCCCATGGACAGAGGAGTCTGGCGGGCTACAGTCCATGGGGTCACAAAGAGTCACATATGACTAAACATGCACATAATAAACTCTTTTATCCAAACTCAAAACATATTTTGGAGAGAATCAGATAAGTGTTTCTTCCTTAGTCTGATAAACAGCATAAAATAACTAACCAGAGAGTTGAGAGACTTGCAGTTATTTGGCAAAGTTAGGATTAGCAAGATGAAAAGAAAATAAACATCAAGTGACAGAGCTACCATCTCTTCCTGAAGCCCTAGATTCGGTAAGGGGAAAGAGTTATCATTTTTGGCATGAATCAATTATTCACCATATCATCATTTTAATTTTTAGAAGAAAATTCAAAGTACATCATACAATTCTTCTGTTGATATTCGATCAAAAGACGCCTTCCTTTGTCAATCAACAAATCAAAAAAATCAGACTTCAAGACAAGAAAAAGAAAAAGAAAGTATATGCATCATCTTCTCTTACGTTGTCACTTTGTTTAAAGAAAATGAGACCCAGAGTGAAGAATTGCCTTGATCATAGTCACACACTTCTTTTCTTTTAAAACAAAAGTTAGAACACATTTATCCCTACACTTAGCCAGTGATTTTTCTACTAGATTTTGCTTTCTTTCACATACTTGGTTTTTTCTTTTTTCTTTTTTAAACGAATGGTGTTTGGATCAGTTCCAGAGGCAAACGCACCTTCAGCTCCATTTCAAGAGTTCATCCTGTAATTGTCACACCTGATCTCTGTCCCAGTGCCTGAACCCAATCACTGAAGATAATTTGAATCAACTGAAACACCTCGAGGTGGCCATTGACCCTCTTCATTCACACTCTGCCATTGTGATAGGCAAGCTTGGCTACTGCCACTTTAAATTAGTGGTTTATCTTGAGTCCTGGAGAATGTAAGTCCTTTCAGGGGGAGAGGATGATGAATCACATGGCAGGGAACAAATGTAACTGTGATTAATGGGACATTACACAACAACAAAAAAATAGAGCCAACTGTGCACAGAGATAACTGGAACCACAAAGACTGACTTATTGTCTAAGTTGATATAATTAACTTCAAGCCCCTCCACAGCATGGTTAGCTGATTTCAATGAGCCTTTCCATTGTGTTGGTAATAATGACAAGGTTGTGGTTATTTTAAATACTATCCTATTAAGGACCATTTTTTTCTCCAATCCTTGGCACTGATAAAATGTCAAATACTAAGATTTAGCAATTTGAAGTAGCACTGTTATAAGCAACTCTTCAGATTCATCTGACTTTCCCTTTTTTCCAAGGAAGATAATAGAAGAAAAGACCAAACATTTGACTTATGATATATGAGCTTCTTCAAATATTTCAGTGAAGAAGGGTTCCCTGATTATCTTTTGCAGGGGGCGGGGTTGTTCTGGGTTAAGAGAAAAGAAATTTTCAGAAAAATGTATTACAGTAACTATGATGAAGAAGTATTTATTTTTGTTATCATGACCTGATAGGATAACCTATTCTGTATATGTAAGTATGTTTCTCCCATTCATGGGAAATAAATAATTACTTTCTCTATTAGAAGAAATGATGGGCTTAGATTCTTGTGAGAATGTATTATGGTTTCAGAAATTACTCTGCACACTTTAAAAAAAATCAGGAATGTGAATATTTTTATCCACTGAAATCTTGTCTACATTCTTCAGTCAGCAATGTTGGAAAGAGATTCTGCATTTAAAAATGCTTGCCAATCTCCTTGCAGAATTTGGAGGCTTCACAAATATTTGATACCTGGTTCATTTCATGTTTTTGGAATTGTTTGGCTACTCTCAGAGGTTATCAGAATAGCAAATGCTTCCTCTAAAATTCTGAGATATGCTGTATTTGGAATGCCAATCTTTTTCCAACTGCCAGGTGTGTTTTTCTCTTCCTGACTTAGAAATAATAATACTTTATATTTTATAGTGCATTTATCCTTTATAAATAACATTAACCAAATGGACTCTACCATGATGGATGTTAGTGAGTAGAGATGTGTTATGAGTGAAAGAGCAAGGATTCTGTGGTGACTTATCTACGTGTTACATTTAGCTCATGCCATTTTCATATGAGTATCAGATAACTTATTTTTTCTTTCTGAGTCTCATGTTTCTTGTCCACAAAAAGTGGATAATAATTATTTCATAGAACTTCTGAAGACTTACCTTATATTCATGGTATGGTATGAAATCACTCAACTATTTATTTCCACTATTCTCACCTCTCCTTTACTGGAAGAATGTTTTATTTACTTTCATGTTTCCCAGGGAAAGAGAAAGTAATCAAGTAATGTAGCCTTATTAAGAACTACTACAATTCGATGCAGGATACATGATGCTTGGGGCTGGTGCATTGGGATGACCCAGAGAGATGGTATGGGGAGGGAGGTGGGAGGGGGGTTCAGGATGGGGAACACGTATACACCCGTGGTGGACTCATGTTGATGTATTGCAAAACCAATACAGTATTGTAAAGTAAAATAAAGTAAAAAATAAATAAATAAATTAAAGGGGGAAAAAACCTACTAAAATTCAAATTCTGTTGTAGCTCATTGTACATGCATTAGATTGTTCAAAGGATCTTACCTCAATTTTTGCACATAAAGAACACAGATGGTGGGAATATTAAAGAAATAATGATTTAAAAGTGCTCAGACTAGTGCTTTAAGTTTAATAAGTAAGTAAGTAAAGTCACTCAGTCGTGTCCGACTCTTTGTGACCCCATGGACTGCAGCCCACCAGGCTCCTCAATCCATGAGATTCTCCAAGCAAGAATACTGGAGTGGGTTGCCATTTCCTTCTCCAGGGGATCTTCCCGACCCAGGGATCAAACCCGGGTCTCCCGCATTGGAGGCAGACGCTTTAACCTCTGAGCCACCAGGGAAGTCAATAAAGGCTTTCTGAAATGCAGCGTGAAATGCAAGTATGATGAGACGCCATGGTTAAACATTCTCGAGCCTGTATCTCACTTAAGATGCCCTGCCAAACTTCAGAACAAGTCCAAGGTAAGGTATATGAGACAGCTCTGGCCACATGTGTAGTCCTTCAGCCTCAGTTCTACTTGATTATATCCACTCTACACTTTTCCTTCCTTGGATTCAGTTTCACTCTGTTACTGACCCCACTGCCATTGGTACTGCCCCTCATTCTTCAACATTCGTTTTAGGCTCTTTGTCTTGATAATGATCATTTCTCCAATTATACCTCTGATTCCTTTGCATGATTCTGTTTTCCACCAAACTCTATGAATCAGTGGATGCTAGAGACAAACATCTTTCCAAGCTTGAGTTGCTTTGACAATCCTCTTATCAGTCCTTCCCCTTTTGTTAGACTCATACCTAGCTCATCTTGCTCAGGTAAAAAGGAAATTGTGTCAGAAAAATTATTCAATGGCACTTGCTACAGAGTAGTTGGAAAGACTTCATTCAAGGGAGGACCATCATGATAGGAACAGCAACCACTGTGTTGGAATTTTACAATGAGAGACAGAGAGAGTTTGAACTCAACTCTGAATACAGTATGTGCAGTTGGGGATTTATAGCCAAGGATTAGAAGAAGGATTCTAGTTTAACCTATCAGGATTTTTGCTGAAGGCATTCAGGGTGACCAGACTTCATCTGGTGGATGGTAGAGGTAAGAAACCCAATCAGATATTTAGAATGATCAGATATGAACTGTGGGAGTTCTGGTTAAACTCACTAATCAGGATTCTTGCTAAAAGTGGACAATTCAGAGAGAAACATCAGTGTCTAAAAGTCAAGCCCAGTTGGAAAAGCGAGTTCAGGGAAATATAAGTAGGGTTTGGTCAATGAGAGAATCTTTGTCACTAGACAGAGGTTGGTGAATGAAGTGAAACAACAATGATTTACCACAAATTGCAAAGTTAGTTATGGGACCAGATCTACTGTCTACCTCAGTCTGACCTATACGCATTTCTACCAGACCACTGGTTTTCAACAGGGAGGTAATTTACCCCTCATAGGATATTTGGCAATATCTGGAGATAGGTTTTTGGTAGTAATGCTACTGGCGTCTAGTGGGTAGTGATCAGGAATACTGTTAAAATATCCCGTAATGCCTAGGACACCTCTGCAAACAAAGAATTTTTATTATCTGGCCCCAAATATCAAGGGTATGGGTGAGAAATTCCACCCTGGATTAAAGTACTGAATCATGACAGTGCAGGAAGAAGTCTCCTCAAGTGGTTTTACTGCTTTTTATGCATGTGAGAACAGCTTTGTACAGCAATGATTAAAATGCAAGTCATGAGTTAAGAGTTCCATTTACATATTTCTCATTGATTTACTTTGTGGCTTCCTATTCATCACTTTGCTCCCAATGACAAACATTTACTGAGAAGCCCAGACATGTAACTATAAAGGAGGCATTAAGAAAACAGAGGTTTTCCATATCAGCACTGACCACGTGTGGACCTCTGCAGATGCTATTCACCCCAGTGTTCATTTGCCCCTTGCAGATACAAAGAAAAGTATAAATTCTCCAATTTCTCATTTATGTTACAGTTATAATATCCACAGAGTCAGTATCTAAGTGTTGCGTGTGCTATTGGCCAAGTAGTAAACTATGCAATAAAAATTAATAATGCATTGTAATAAAATGTTCTTATCACCATCAAATTTATAGTGCTTTATTAATCCTTCTTTTGCTTGCTTTCTTTATTCTTTTCTTTCTGCCAGCCACCTGGCCCCAAATGTTATATGAATCACTTGCCAAAACCTGGTTACTACTTTCTCACTTCTTTCTAGCTTATTTTTCTTCTCATTTCTCAACCCTACCTCTTTTTTTATTTTAATCTTCGGTCGGTTTTTTTTTTTTTTGCCCTTTCTTTCATCTCCTCTTCAGTTAGTCTCTTTTCTCTCCTTTTCCACTAAATCTTTTCTAGTCTTTTAAAAGACATGTCCCAGAGCATTAAAAAGAAGAGACAAATGAAAAAGGACAGATGTTTGTCAATCTCATAGCTACTTGCTTTATTTTTCATCTGCAAAATTACTGATCACATTTCCAAGGAATACACAGCCTGACAGCCCATACCTTAGGGAAGAAGGGAGAGTTACACAAATTCAGGGACCCCTCAGGGTTGGAGCATAAGGCTGTGAGGCTGCTGGGTAAGAAATGCCCTTGAGATTCAATTGAACATTTACCCAGGAAGCTGTAAACAAGAAAGTCAATCTTGGCACGGCTGGATTCCTCACTGCCTCAGAATAAGGCTGTTCAAGGTTTGTCTCTTATCTCTTTATTCCCATTATTTAAATCTTCAATCCAAATGCTCTTCTTTGCAGCCTGTTGAGACACCTGGTGTTCCATGAATGCACCGTGTTGGTTTTATGTCCTTATGTCTTAAACCCAACATTCTTCCTATTAGGAGGACTACCTTTTCCTGGTTCTCTGCCTAGAACATTTCTGCTCATCTTTAAATAGTTCGCTAAGAAAAGTTCCCTCTACTAATGTTTCCATATATCAGTTATTTATCTTAATGATCCGAATGCATTTGTCCATTGTTTTATTTTCTATACCATGTCAGGAACTTTTAGTAGGAGGTGGGGCTGTGACTGTTGTCTTTCATTCTAGCACTAATCACATGATTTTTTTTACAGACAGTGAATTATAGCTGATTAAATAAATGGTGGGAAACAAAATGTATGAAATTATCAAAGAGAAGGAAGGTTCAAATGGGATGCACACAGAGCCTTATGGTTAGCAGGGTGGTCAATCATCTGTAGCAAACAGCAACTTTTTATTTTTACTACTAAAAATCCTGAGTATCTGTTAGCAGCTGCAGCATAGCAAACTTTCCTAAAAGTTTTGTTTTACAAAACAACTATCGGCTCACAATTCTGTAGATTGTTTATTTGGATTGGGCTTGGCTGGGTGACTTTTCCAATCTGTTAGGCCCACTCATGCAGCTGTGATCAGCACCAGGTTTTCTGTGGTGTCTCGGTAGAATAAATATCTTGGTGGAAAAACCAGCTCCATATGACGCTGCATTTTCTGGCACATTAGACTGGACATCTTCACATGCTAGTGACACAGGTCTAAAAGAAAGTAGAGAAGAGAGTGTTTTCACAAAAGTCCACGTGAGCCAAAGTCCTCTTGACTCACACTGACACTTTTCACTGAATTCTCTTGCCCGAGCACATTACAAAGCTAACCTGGGATTTGTTATCATTTAGTCGCTAAGCCTTGTTCGACTCTTTTACGACACCATGGACTGTAGTCTGCAGGCTCCTCTGTCTATGGGATTTTTCAGACAAGAATATTAGAGTGTGCTGCCATTTCCTTCTCGAGGGGATCTTTCTGACCCAGGGATTGAACCCATGTCTCCTACATTGGCAGGCAGGTTCTTTACCATTAGCCAACAAGGAAGCAATATATTACATTTGGTCTAATGTCTCTTTACCCTGTTTCGGTGTCCATACAACCCTTTATTACCGGTCATGAAGTCTACTGGCTAGAAATTACAAATGGATAGGCAATGATTTTACGTATGAGATATAAAACCACTCAGATCATCTACGGGCTTGCTTAACAAAATAAGGGAAGTAAAATTTCAAATGGGGACTAAAAGTCTAATAATTTTTAATGTTCTGTGGTTGTATTCTTTGTGAGTCCAGTTTTGAAACAATGAGTCTTAAATTTTGTTTCATTGTTATTACTGGCTATTGTCAAATCTCTTTTCCTGAAATTGCATAATTTTCTTACAATTCTCAAATTATGAGGATTGCTTTTATTTCTCTTGGGAAAATGTTCAATATAGTGTAGCTAATGAATGTCAGATATAAACATATTTATGAAGTTCAACAATTGAAATATGATATGTCTATGAGTTATCACTTTTTTCTTCTTTGTATGATAAATTAGAAACTACCCAGATGTGATTTTGCACGCACATTCCCCAGAGTTTACTTTTGTTTGAAGTTTCTTCATGTGTTTTATGTGCGCCTAGTTTATGCTATGATGACCCATCACCCCTAAGTCACTTACTGGCAATATTTTTGTGCCATAGTCATTGCATTATTAATTGGCAGAAAACTGTAAACATGGTCTATGAATTATTTACACAGTGTGTCTACTGGGAAGGAAGAAATCTGAACAGGTAATGCAAAAATATGTGTGAGTTCCAGATAGTGAAGGTCACAATTTGGGGAACTCCTTTTGAAACAGACAATGTATAGCATGACCTTTGCCTAGATATAGAAAACTGGAGCTTTCACTATAAAAAGACTCCTTAAAATTCAAGGCATACAGAATACTGACAAATAATAAAGACTGGTAAGTACATTGCATATTATTTTGTCTGTCTAATTAGTAAAGATTTTTCAAGTGAGATAATTAAATAGATACAGTGCTATAATGTAGGTTTTCCTTTGCTATTGGAGATGGGAAAATAAATTGTGATAATCTGGAAATACAGATGAAATGCCTAAGAATATTCCTGATGTTGTTTTGGGTTGAGGAAACAAACAAAACAATGAAGAGCATCCATCTTTTTTCCTTGGGTTCTAAACCAACTTAGAAGTAAGGCAATGCATTTAACAGATGGAGACAAGTTATTACCTTCATTGCTCTGAAAGTTCAGTTCAGTCACTCAGTCATGTCTGACTCTTTGCAACTCCATGAATCGCAGCACGCCAGGCCTCCCTGTCTATCACCAACTCCCAGAGTTCACTCAGACTCATGTCCACCGAATCAGTGATGCCATCCAGCCATCTCATCCTCTGTCGTCCCCTTCTCCTCCTGCCCCCAATCCCTCCCAGCATCACAATCTGTTCCAATGAGTCAACTCTTCACATGAGGTGGCCAAAGTACTGGAATTTCAGCTTTAGCGTCATTCCCTCCAACGAAATCCCAGGGTTGATCTCCTTCAGAATGGACTGGCTGGATCTCCTTACAATCCAAGGGACTCTCAAGAGTCTTCTCCAACACCACAGTTCAAAAGCATCAATTCTTCAGTGCTCAGCCTTCTTCACAGTCCAACTCTCACATCCATACATGACCACAGGAAAAACCATAGCCTTGACTAGAAGGACCTTAGTTGGCAAAATAATGTCTCTGTTTTTGAATATGCTATCTAGATTGATCATAACTTTTCTTTCAAGGAGTAAGCGTCTTTTAATTTCATGGCTGCAGTCACCATCTGCAGTGATTTTGGAGCTCAAAAAAAATAAAGTCTGCCACTGTTTCCCATTTTCCCCATCTATTTCCCATGAAGTGATGGGGCCAGATGCCATGATCTTCGTTTACTGAATGTTGAGCTTTAAGCCAACTTTTTCACTCTCCACTTTCACTTTCATCAAGAGGCTTTTTAGTTCCTCTTCACTTTCTGCCATAAGGGTGGTTTCATCTGCATATATGAGGTTATTGATATTTCTCCCGGCAATCTTGATTCCAGCTTGTGTTTCTTCCAGTCCAGTGTTTCTCATGATATACTCTGCATAGAAGTTAAATAAGCAGGGTGACAATATACAGCCTTGACGTACTCCTTTTCCTATTTGGAACCAGTCTGTTGTTCCATGTCCAGTTCTAACTGTTGCTTCCTGACCTGCATACAGATGTCTCAAGAGGCAGGTCAGGTGGTCTGGTATTCCCATCTCTTTCAGAATTTTCCACAGTTTCTTGTGATCCACACAGTCAAAGGCTTTGGCATAGTCAATAAAGCAGAAATAGATGTTTTTCTGGAACTCTCTTGCTTTTTCAATGATCCAGTGGATGTTGGCAATTTGATCTCTGGTTCCTCTGCCTTTTCTAAAGCCAGCTCTGAAACCATTGTTCTGAAAGGCTAGACTGAAACCTCAACTTATATGTTGGGCAATTAGGCTTCTTAACACTTACTAATATTAATGTCCAGATTAATCTTATCAGTCCAGTCATAGGCAGTAGCCAAAATTTTTCCTATAAGACTGGTGAAGAGGACAAGAATTTGTACAAACCCAGGGCACTATCATATCATAGTTAATTCAGGTATGGAATATGATCAGACATTGTGAGGCATTGCCACTGAGACAACATGGGGAGATGTGTCCTGATGAGGGATAAAATGGACCTGAAGCAGACACCAGGGAAAGACTAGGGCAGGATGGAGGAGACATCAGACAATAACCTCTAGATTTTGCAAAACTGAATCTAATGTAAATTCAAGGGCAGCAAGGACAAGTGATTGAAGATAGAAGAAGGGAGGGAAAAGCTGTCTTATAGACTAACCGTTTTTATTAGGAGTTTGAATATAATATCTATTGCTCTGTGTTTCAAACAAGATTGAATAAATATTTATTTTATAACCCCTTCAATATGTAAGTGACCAACTCAAGAATGAATAAAAAAGAAACTGAAAAAGATAAAATAAATAAAACAACCCAAATTTATAAGAACAACAAATTTGAAATATGAGTTAAACTTTGGAACAACATTATGGCAGGCTTGTGGAAAGAGTGCTACATTAGAGCTCAGGAAACCTCTGCTCACAATTTAGTTTATCTACTAGATAGCTGTGTGGTCCTAGTCAATAGCCTTAGCTACTATATTCTGAAGCTTGCTCCCTATACCTTTATTTATTTATTTTTTAATATAGGAATTAGCTTAATTGATTTTTATGCAATTATCATATCCTATGATTTTAGATACTATTTAACACATCCCTAATATAAACCAATACCATAATCATGAACATTAGCACATTTCTACTCATGTTAATAACTTTATTAAATTTGGTCTCTCTGTATACTTAATTTATAGTAGCCCATATTCAAATCAGTGTCAGTTTCTAAATTGGAACACATCTATATTTCTGCAAAATATTTCTTCTTAAGAAACCTAATTAAATGATCAAAAGAGTAAAACTTGTCAAAATCTAAGCCAAATAACCTATTTTGATGCCTTGTAAGATTCCATCTATTAAATCACTTATACATTTGTCTTTCTCTCTTGAGTTTCCTATGCTCTTGCACGTAAGAGAGCCAAGGCTTTAGAAAACATCTGTTTAGGAAACAGAAAAGAGAGTAGACAATAGACAGTTTCAACCATGGGGTTAAAGCTCTTCTGGATGCTGCTGACTTGTTTTGGTGCTTCTTCTTTGAAATAATTAGTATGCTGGATTGCTTATTGCTTTGACATCAAACAATTGTCCCAAACTTCAAACACTCTGACCACTGAGACTTGACCATTGCCTTATTCATCTGTGTTACTTAGATCCCCCATGCTTTGGAGAACACATAACTCAGGAAATTTGGTTATGCCTCTTTTCATTCAGTTCAGTTCAGTTCAGTTCAGTCACTCAGTCATGTCTGACTCTTTGCAACCCCATGAATTGCAGCACGCCAGGCCTCCCTGTCCATCACCATCTCCCGGAGTTCACTCAGACTCACGTCCATCGAGTTGGTGATGCCATCCACCCATCTCATCCTCTGTCATCCCCTTCTCTTCCTGCCCTCAATCTTTCCCAGCATCAGAGTCTTTTCCAATGAGTCAACTCTTCGCATAAGGTGGCCAAAGTACTGGAGCTTCAGCTTTAGCGTCATTCCCTCCAAAGAAATCCCAGGGTTGATCTCCTTCAGAATGGACGGGTTGGATCTCCTTGCAGTCCAAGGGACTCTCAAGAGTATTCTCCAACACCACAGTCCAAAAGCATCTGTGTTTTCCACATACATGCTGTGTTACCTTCGGTGAGTCCATCTGTTTCTCTTACTATTTGTGGAGATTATGAATATACAGGATCTAATACTGCACCTCACCTGGTGGGCAGTTAGTAAACATTGCTTTTCTCTCATGCTTCTCAGAATCCATTATACAGCCTTTGGTGGAAATTTTCTTTGAAACGGTGACTACTTTTTGAGACGCAACACTTTTTTTATAATTAGCATTCTTCTCAAAGTCAAGCACTAATTATTTTTTAAACTATTTTTTCTTATTTTTCTACTTTTTAGTAAAATCTAGCCTTATACTATTTTTTACCTGTTTCCATCACTGTCTTCTGTGCTTATAAATGATGTCCCCAAGTATCATTGAATTTTGGCACAGATCTGTGATAATGTTGTCATTGGTCATTAAAAAAATAAAAATTTGATGGAATGTATTTTTAAACTAAAATTTTAAGCTATTTAAAAAATTTTATTTATTTTTAATCATTTTATTGGATTATAGTTGGTTTACAATGTTGCATTATTTTCAGGTGCACAGCAAAGTGAATCAGTTATACGTATATGTATTTCTACTCCTTTGTAGATTCTTATAATTCAGTGTTTCTTATGAAGCAAAATGTGTTAAACTTAACGGACATCTTTTATTCCAAGGATACATAATTTGTAAATAAGGAATTGCTATTATTCTCTTATTAAATTTTAAGCTAAAATTTTAAGCTATTTAAAAAATTTTATTATTTTTAATCATTTTATTGGACTATAGTTGGTTTACAATGTTGCATTGATTTCAGGTGCACAGCAAAGTGAATCAGTTATACGTATATGTATTTCTACTCCTTTGTAGATTCTTATAATTCAGTATTTCTTATGAAGCAAAATGTGTTAAACTTAACGGACATCTTTTATTCCAAGGGTACATAATTTGTAAATAAGGAATTGCTATTATTCTCTTATTAAAAGAACATCTAATTTATAGCACTATGCCAGGTTTGTGTGTATGTGTGTATATATATAATATATAGTTATCAGCCTGACGGGCTACAGTGCATGGGGTCGCAAAGAGTCGGACATGACTGAGTGACCAAGCCCAGCACAGCACACAGTTATGGCAAAAACTGACACTTGGAACCCTTGATCAGCCTCTCACTATTTGTTTTCCTAGTTAAAGAGAAAAATACATAATTTGTAAATAAGGAATTGCTATTATTCTCTTATTAAAAGAACATCTAATTTATAACACTATGCCAGGTTGTGTGTATGTGTGTATATATATAATATATAGTTATGAGCCTGGTGGGCTACAGTCCATGGGGTCGCAAAGAGTCAGACATGACTGAGTGACCAAGCCCAGCACAGCACATAGTTATGGCAAAAACTGACACTTGGAACCCTTGATCAGCCTCTCACTATTTGTTTTCCTAGTTAAAGAGAAAACTTCAGAAAGAAGTAAACTGAAGATACCAAAAATTACCTGAGTGACTATTGTGTCCTACAAATTCTTTCAAAATTAGAAGAGAAATACAGATTATAAAAAGTGCCCCTTCACATTGGAAAACAGAGTTTAGAATAAAAGCAAGCCTAATGACTGCACACATGCAATTACATGTATATATTTATTTATTTATTGTCACACGTATATGCATGGTTTATTGTATAATTTTGATTGTGCATGTTTAAAGATATATTGTACATCTTTTTGTATGTGTTTATGTGTATTTGCACCCATAGTGCTACTAACTGGGGTAGTGTTCTCCAAGTGTAGCCTGCAGATCACCTGCATGCAAGGAACTGGGGTTTTGTGTAAAAAATTTAGATTCGTCCTGAACCCCTTTTCAAAGTCATTGATTCAGAAAATTTAGGAATCTATACTTGAGATAATTTCCTTAGCTGAACTCAATTTTAAGAATATTTTATATAAAATTATCCATTTAAAAATATATTTTGGAGCGTTTCCATCTAAGCTCTTTTATGTACGATTTTTTGAAACTAAATCCTGTGTCTATCACTTAACATTGCATAAAAAACATTATTGCACGACTGCCAAATCAATGTAAACCGACGGAACAGAACTGAGAACCCAGAAATAAACCCGTGCTTATATAGGCAACTAATATTTGAGTGGGAGCAAGAATACACCGTGAGAAAAGATAGTCTTTTCAGTAAATGGTGTTGAGAAATTGGATATCCATATATTAAAAGATGAAACTAGAATATTATTTTACATCACTCACAAAAATTAACCAAAGAGAGAGTAAAGACTTAACTGTAAGGCCAGAAACCATAAAACTCTTAGAAGGAAATACAGAAAAAATGATCGTTGACATCGGTCATGGCAATAATTTTTTGGATTTGACACATAAAACATAAGCAACAAAATTAAAAATAAACAAGAGGGACTGTATCAAACGGAAAGATTGTTCACAGCAAAGGAAATAATCAACAAAATGAAAAGACAACCTAACATCTGAGAGAAAATATATTCACAAACCATATGTCTGATAAGGAATTAATACTGAAAAAGTATACAAAATTTACACAACTCAACAGCCAAAATAAATAATAATAATAAATTTAAACTATGCATTTTCCCAAAGAAAGTATAGGAATGGCCAAAAGGTATATGAAACATGTTCAACATAGTTAACCATTTAGAAAATGAAAATGAAAATCACAGAGACAGCTCCCTACACATGTTAGAATACCATCATCAAAAAGACAAAAGATACAAATGCTAATGGATATGACAGAGAATGTGAGAAAAGGGAACACTTGGCAACTGCTGGTGGAATTGTAAATTGGTATAACCACTATTCCATATGATGTCGCGATTCTACTTCAGGTAAAACATCCAAAGGAGACATACACACCACGTCGAAGAAATATCTGCACCTCTGTTCATTAGCAGCATTCTTTACAATAACCACGACATGACAACTATTTTTACAACAACATGGGTGAAACTTGAGGGCATTATTCTAAATGAAATAAATCAGATAGAGAAAAGAAAATATCTTATAATTGTATTTATATATGGAAAATGAAAGATGAACAAACAAATATTCATAGAAAATATAATCAGATTTGTGGTTATGATAGGAAATGGAGGGTGGGGGAATTGTATGAATGTGGTCAAAGGTACAGCTTCCAGTTTATAATTAGACAAGCACTAAAGACAACATGATGAAATATAGTCAGCACTGATACATGAAATATTTACAAGTATTGAAAGAATAGACACCAAGACTTCTCATCATTAGGAAAAAACTAATTGTGAGAGATGATGAGGTAATGAATGTAAGCTAAACTTATTTTGGTAATAATTTCACAATATATGTGTGTGTGTGCTCAGTTGTGTCCAATTCTTTGTGACCCGATGGATTGTGGCCCACCAGGCTCCTCTGTCCATGGGATTCTACAGACAAGAATACTGGAGTGGGCTGCCATTTCCTCCTCCAGGGGATCTTCCTGACCCAGAGATCAAACTTTCCTCTCTTATGTCTCCTGCATTGGTAGGAGGATTCTTCACCACTGTGTCACCTGGGAAACTATATATATATATATAAATCAAGTATTTATGTACAATATGTGTAAGTCAAGTCATTATGCTGTGTACCTTAAACTTATATACAGTGCTGAAGTTCAATTATATGTCAGTAAAAATGGAAAAAGTGGTATCAGGGTGTCAAAAGAAAAAAACAATTCAGATTCTTCCTTCATCGCCTCTTTAGACACATTGAATTAGAACTTTCAGGACTGTAGACCAGGAATCTGCACTTTAGACAAGTTTCTTAGCTGCACTCAAGTTTAAGAACACACGATGTAAAGCATTCATTTAAAAATATATTCTAGAGTATTTCTGTCCAAAATTCATACATGTTTTTCAAAACTGTATTCTGTATCTTATCACCTAACATACACTTAAAAAAGACAAAATCACATGAATGACAGGTTACTGTAAGCACCTTTTTAAAAGGCTGCATAATATCAACAGGTGAAAATACTCTGATTAATAATTTTCATAATTTTTCAGCACTTAGATTACTTTCAGGGTTTTGTTCTATAAATAATATTAGTATAGAAAATCTTTAAACATATACATTTTCCACATTATTCCCAGCCCTATTTCCATTTTTCCATGTTTGCAATTTGAGAAACTAACATATTACTTTTACCTTGACATCTTTGAATACATTTGTAGTGTTCACTATTATCATCATTGACATTTGCTATTTTATGAAATCTCTGTGATCTTTACTACTTGTCCACAAATGTGTTGCTTTCCCCTTTAAAACCAATGTACACAACTATTATTTCATTAAAATAATAACTCCTTAATATAGTTGCATCACTTATTTGCTATTTTTCCTTTGAATTTTATTCATTTAGTTTTTTGAAAAGTATATTTTCTCTTTTTTTGTACAAGACTTCTGTCTATTTCATTGCATTTATTCTTGACTTGCATGAAGATACAAGCATTTGATAGATATTATTTTTTTAGTCTTCCATGTACTTTGTGTATGAATTTTTTTCCTTTTGTTGAATTCCTTGGGATTTGTGAGAAGCTTATCATCAACTCCTATGATGACCCACTGTGTTGTGATTCCATGAGAAAAATTCAGCATTGGTTCCTTAAAGGACCCTCATCAGCCTTCCTCCAAGAACTCTAACCCCAGCCTCAGGCAACCCTGGAAGCACAAGTGCTAGCAAACCTGGGTGCATTGATCATATCCTTGGGAAGTATAGCAGGTCTAAATGCTCCCAAGAGGGAGAAACCATCCAGGTCTGGTTCAGGCTCATTCATGGCAGGCAAGGCACTGCCATCTCTAGAAGGTCAAAGAGGACTCAGAAAATTTTGAGAAAGCCCTTGGCACTGTGTGGGGAGTTGGGGGAGGCAGATAATGCCTTAAGATGCAAGACTTGTTCCACTCAGATAGAACCACAGACAGGCTGAGAATCATATACCAGACCGAACAATGATGATGAAGCTGTTGTTGGTGTGCTTTTTGTTGAGTTTGTTTTTCTAGAAGAGCCTATCCTCCCAAGACAGTGTCTCATAGTCTCTCAAAATCAAACTCTTCGTCCTACAATAAGTTAGTTTTCAGACTATATTTTCATAAGTGAAATATTTGTCATGATTATATATCACTCAAAAATACAGTCTAACTCAATGGGGCTAATGGTACAATCTGTGCAATAGTACATAAAATTATGCATACATGCTGGGCTCCTGGTAACTCAGACAGTAAAGAATCTGCCTACATTGCAGGAGACCCGGGCTAGATCCCTGGGTGGGGAAAATCTCCTGGAAAAGGAAATGGCAACCCACTTCAGTATTCTTGCCTGGAAATCCCATAGACAGAGAAATCTAAGGGGCTACAGTCCACGGGGTCACAAGAGTGGTGCATGACTTATGGTTTCAGGAGGATGTATATTTACTTGGACAATTCCTGGCTCATGGTAAGCACTCAGAATTGGGTAGTTTCCTCCTAGGCCCAGTGGATAATTCCCCAGCAGCCACCTTGATAGAAAGCCGGTTGCTACTCATTCTCCTTCCCTTCTCTCCAATATGAGAAAATTTATATTTTCTCCATCATGGAAAATATATTGGATCAGTTGTAAAGTAAGTGAATCTGACTGAGACCCAGTGAACAACTTCTTTCATTATTTAATTGAACTTTCTGAAGCATAGATTGTGCAAATATTCTACGACCATTTTTTTAAAATTAATTTTAATTTTTTTAGTTTGTTTTGCTTTACAATACTGTATTCGTTTTGCTACAGTGTGTAATGATTGATGATGAGTATGTACTCAGTCATGTCTGACTCTTTGCGACCCCGTGGACTGTAGCCCTCCAAACTCCTCTGTCCATGGGATTCTCCAGGCAAGAATACTGGAGTGGGTTACCATTTCCTTCTTCAGAGGATCTTCCCCACCCAGAGACTGAAGATATATAGACATGAAAACAACTATGTTTGGAAGATGGAAATATAAGTAATCACTCTCTTCCCTTTTTTGGAAACTATTTTTAAAATTAAAAAATAAAGTCAAAATATACATACATTCTTTAAAGATATTTCAATGATATTACCTCTTGCAAAAGAGAAAGAAGAATTTTTCCCTTAAAATTTTAAAGGCATGTATAGCCAACAGTCCTAGAAATTCCAATATTTCTTTTTTACTGATTGCCTTACTATCCCTCCCATATCTTCTGTGACAACAGCAGACTGCCTCTTCTTTTGTGTAATAACTGAAGCATTTTCCTGGGGTTGCTGATATAAGAGGCTTTTTTCACTTTAATTTTTCTCTCTATTTTTCTCCTTTTAATAGTTTCTTTCCTCACTGCTCATGAAAGTTTCTATGATAATCTTGGCCACAGGGTTTAAAAAATGACAACAGTTCACAGACTTTGAAATGGGATCATGTGAAGTTTTTATAATTAGGTGATGGCAGCAGCAGCAGCAGAGAGGTCCTCTATCAGAAGGGAAAAAAAAAAAAAAGATCTCTGCTTGAAGCTGTGCAATTGGGGAAATAAAGAATTGATGCTGCCAAGAGTGAAGTGTGTGAAAATATTCTCAAAATCCATTCTGTAACCCCTCTGGATCAATCTACTAGTTACCAGGCCACTCAGACCGCCATCCTCATCTGTAAAATAGCATGAGTTTTTGTGTTCAGTCTAACACTAGTGGCTGTTGGGAGGATGAAAGAAGATAAAGCATTTAACACAGAGCTGCAATCTCCCATGGACTTCAAAAGGAAAGGGATAGATCTTTCTAGTTCTAAACTATCCCCCCAAAGCATAACCAGCATATTGGTAGCACACACTGATTGAAGGTTAAGGACTCCTGACTTCTGTCTCTGCTTGACTGAAAGGAAATAATGAACAAGAACCGGATCTGACTAGGAGAGAGATTCTTGGAACCAGTTTTGTGGGGGCAGGTGAGCCAGCTGATGGTTCTACCAGATCAAATTAATTACAGTGTTGATTTCTCTATCAACAAATACAAAATGACATCTTGCAGTCCAGGTCTATGTCCCTGAGAAACATGCTTATTTTATAATGTGTAAACATTATAGAGTACTTACTTAGTCTAAACCAAGCGGTGCCAAAACCTGCCATCCAGAAAATGCTGTTGGAACTGTTGATGTTGGCAAAATGACAGCTATGTGAACAGATCTGTCTGTTAAATAGACTTTGTAGAGGGGAATCCTAAAATCCCAGTGTTCTTCTGTATACTAAAAGAAAATGTCTATCAATGCCATTATTTTTCACAGGGAAATAGAATTATTGAGTCTCAGTGAAGAAATCAGATACATTGTACTTCTGGTCAGTGTGTTTTGATTTACTGCTTGTGTGATAAATTAAATGACATCAATTGTTATTTGTCTTATAGAGTTATCATTTAATAATCAGCACCATTAGTCCATCTCAATTCTTATATGCAATTTTTGAAAAAGAAAATTGTGCCTGATCCAGGCACATAATTTAAAAATTGAATAATCAGAAGTTATGAGCACACACACTATACTAACATGGCCCTATGATTGGGTATGAGGAGAGGGTTGAGGTATATAGTTTATATGTTATTCTCTCATCTAAGATTTAATAGAAACCTTCCTTGAGTCAGACACTGAGATCTGTTCTAAGATATCTGGCAAGGGTCTGTTGTTCTATTATATCTCCAAATTGCCATATCAGTCAGCTCAGTCATTTAGTCATGTCCAACTCTTTGAGACCCCATGGACTGGAAGCATGCCAGGCATCCCTGCCCATAATCAACTCCTGGAGCTTGCTCAAACTCATGTCCATCGAGTCGGTGATGACATCCAAACAACTCATCCTCTACTGTCCCCTTCTCCTCCTGCCTTCAATGTTGCCCAGCATCACAGTCTTTTCCAGTGTATATACCCATTCATTCAGTTGCCGCTTGACAGGTCTTTATTGGACATTTACATTTGTATAGCTATGGGAAGTAGAATTTTGGCTTGGAATTGGAGATGGGTTGTATGATCAGTTTCTTGAGAACAGAAGCAGTGGCTTGTGCATCTTTACATCTGTAACAGCAATGTCTTTTGCACCTAATAGGAATTCAATGCTTATTAGTTTAATTAAATTAACAGGAGGGTCTGATAAGGTTTACGTGTTATTTTTTTTTTTAAAGAATACCAAACTATAATAATTGCTTTTTGTCTTCTACCAAGAATTACATTCATAGAGAAATACGCCATCTATCTCTGAATGGTACTAATGGCAGAGGATAGTATATATGGCTGAGTCAGGGAAGAAGGAAGAATGATTGACATTGTTGAATGCCTCCTTTGTCCTGGAATTTTCCCAGGTGGCACAGTGGTAAAGAATCCATCTGTCAATGCCGGAGATGCTAGAGAAAACAGGGTTCAATCCCTGGGTCGAGAAGATCCCCTTGAGAAGGAAATGGCAACCTGCTCCAGTATTCTTGCCTGGAAAGTTCCATGGACAGGGGAGTCCAGTGGGCTACTGTCCATGGGGTCACAAAGAGTCAGACATGACTGAGTGACTGAAGACATATAACTTTCTATGTCCTGGACCCTGGATGATGCTGGGCTTGGTACTACGTTTCCTTCTTCCCTTATGTAGACATTGAGATCTGCTCTGGGATATTTGGTAGGGGCATGTTTTATTACATCCCCAAATCACCCTTCTTTGGCCACACTGACCCCTCACTTTGGACATTTTTGTTCATTTACTGCATGCTTATAAGCTCCTGTTATAAACCAAACTCGGTGTCATGTGTGGTCCCTAATTACTTCTCCACTTTTACTGGGTCAGTTTTTGCCTATTTAAACTCAATTAGCCACCCAGATCTTTGGTCACTTTTTCCAATGTATCAAATCATTGTCCATGTTAAGGTGTTGTACATGCTGTTTCTTCTTAGAACATGAATTTCTCCTTGTGAGGGTAGTTGCTTTGTCATTTTTTATTTCACCTAAAATGTAATTTTACATCAAAGAGGTCATCTATTGATATTATCAAGAATTCCCATTACTTTTTATTACTGTCACTAATTTAATGACTTATTGGAAATTACTGAGCAAAACTGTTTACCTTATTTTTCATTTTAATATTTTTTGACTGTCATTTACTCTCACCATGCTTACTTTCCAAAACATAAGCATCATGAGGGCAAGATATTAAAAGACTTGGTGATTATGCTACTGCTAAGTCACTTCAGTTGTGTCCGACTCTGTGCGACCCCATAGACGGCAGCCCACCAGGCTCCCTCGTCCCTGGGATTTCCAGGCAAGAACATTGAAGTGGGTTGCCATTTCCTTCTCCAATGCATGAAAGTGAAAAGTGAAAGTGAAGTTGATCAGTTGTGTCTGACTCTTAGCAACCCCATGGACTGCAGCCTACCAGGTTCCTCCGCGCATGGGATTTTCTAGGCAAGAGTACTGGAGTGGGGTGCCATTGCCTTCTCCGTGATTATACTTGAGGCTAATTTCTGGCGTGTAGTGGAAGACTGTGCCTGAGTGAATAACAAAGTGACTGTCTGAGTGAATGTGTGCAAGATGTGTAAGACAGTCCCTGCTCTCAGAGCCTCATGATTTACTGCAGACTAAGTCACTTGAAAAGGAGAAACAATGAGCTAAGATATAAGGTATAAGACAGAGACTCACAGATGCACAGTGAAGGGTACCAGAACCCAGAGTTGGAAAGTCAGTGTTATGAGTACAAAGCTGACTTCAAAAGTCTAAGTCTGAATTTTTAAGTAGAAGATTCAGAATAATTATATATATTTACAGTGAAATGTTAGCAAGTGTTGCTACAGACCAAATTGTGTCCCGCCAAAATACACGTTAAAGTCCTAAACTCCAGGGTGATTGTATTTGGCATGAAAGCCTTTATGAGATATTTAAAGTTAAATGAGGGAGATCAGTGCAAAGAAATAGAGGCAAACAACAGAATGGGAAAGACTAGAGATCTCTTCAAGAAAATTAGGGATACCAAGGGAATATTTCATGCAAAGATGAGCTCGATAAAGGACAGAAATGGTATGGACCTAACAGAAGCAGAAGATATTAAGAAGTGGCAAGAATACACAGAAGAACTATACAAAAAAGATCTTCACAACCAAGATAATCACGATGGTGTGATCACTCATTTAGAGCTAGACATCCTGGAATGTGAAGTCAAGTGGGCCTGAGAAAGCATCACTACGAACAAAGCTAGTGGAGGTGATGGAATTCCAGTTGAGCTATTTGAAATCCTGAAAGAGGATGCATGAAAGTGCTGCGCTCAATATGCCAGCAAATTTAAAGACTCAGCAGTGGCCAAAGGACTGGAAAAGGTCAGTTTTCATTCCAATCCCAAAGAAAGGCAATGCCAAAGAATACTCAAACAACCACACAATTGCACTCATCTCACACACTAGTAAAGTAATGCTCAAAATTCTCCAAGCCAGGCTTCAGCAATATGTGAACCATGAACTTCCAGATGTTCAAGCTGGTTTTAGGAAAGGCAGAGGAACCAGAGATCAAATTGCCAACATCCGCTAAATTATCAAAAAACCAAGAGAGTTCCAGAAAAACATCTATTTCTGCTTTATTGACTATGCCAAAGCCTTGGACTGTGTGGATCACAATAAACTGTGGAAAATTCTGAAAGAGATGGGAATACCAGACCACCTGACCTGCCTCTTGAGAAACCTATACGTAGGTCAAGAAGCAACAATTAGAATTAGACATGGAACAACAGACTGGTTCCAAATAGGAAAAGGAGTACGTCAAGGCTGTATATTGTCACCCTGCTTATTTAACTTCTATGCAGAGTACATCATGAGAAATGCTGGACTGGAAGAAGCACAAGCTGGAATCAAGATTGCCGGGAGAAATATCAATAACCTCAGATATGCAGGTGACACCACCCTTATGGCAGAAAGTGAAGAGGAATACAAAAGCCTCTTGATGAAAGTGAAAGAGGAGAATGAAAATGTTGGCTTAAAGCTCAACATTTAGAAAACGAAGATCATGGCATCTGGCCCCATCACTTCATGGGAAATAGATGAGGAAACAGTAGAAACAGTGTCAGACTTTAATTTTTTAGGCTCCAAAATCATTGCCGACAGTGACTGCAGCCATGAAATTAAAAGACGCTTACTCCTTGGAAGAAAAGTTATGAGCAACCTAGATAGCATATTCAAAAGCAGAGACATTACTTTGCCCACAAAAGTCTGTCTAGTCAAGGCTATGGTTTTTCCAGTGGTCATGTCTGGATGTGAGAGTTGGACTGTGAAGAAGGCTGAGCACCGAAGAATTGATACTTTTGAACTGTGTTGTTGGAGAAGACTCTTGAGAGTCCCTTGGACTGCAAGGAGATCCAACCAGTCCATTCTAAAGGAGATCAGCCCTGGGTATTCTTTGGAAGGATTGATGCTGAAGTTGAAACTCCAGTATTTTGGCCACTTCATACGAGGAGTTGACTTATTGGAAAAGGGTCTGATGGTTGGAGGGATTGGGGGCAGGAGGAAAAGGGGATGACAGAGGATGAGATGGCTGTATGGTATCACCGACTTGATGGACATGAGTCTGAGTGAACTCCGGAAGTTGGTGATGGACAGGGAGGCCTGGTGTACTGTGATTTTTGGGGTCGCAAATGGTCGGAGATGACTGAGTGACTGAACTCTACTGAACTGAACTGAACTGAAGTTATAAGGACGTGCTCAGTCACATCCAACTCTTTGCAACCACATGGACTGTAACCCACCAGCCTCCTCTGTCTTTGTGAATTTTCAAGCAAGAATACTGGAATGGGTTGCCGTTTCCTCCTCCAGGGATCTCCCTGACCCGGGGATTGAACTCACATCTCCTATCTCCTGAATCTCCTGCAGTGGCAAATGGATTCTTTACTGCTTGAGCCACTTGGAAAGCCCATGAGGTCATAAAGATGGCATATTAATTCTATTGAATTGGTGACCCCATAAGAAAAGAGAGAGTGATATCTCACTTTACCAGCTTACAGGAAAGGCCATGTGAGAGCAAGTGGCCTTCTGCAAACCAGGAAGAGAGGTTTCACCATCAACCAACCTTCCCAGACCTCAATCTGGGATTTCCAGCTTCCACAGCTGTGAGAAATGAATTTCTGTGGTTTAAGCTACCCAATATGTGGCATTTTGATATGGCAGTCTAAGCAAACTAATCCAAGAATAAACAAAAGAGATTTCTTAATTAAAATTTCTTCATTAATATTTCTTAATCCATGCTGAGCCTGAACAAGTTTCCTTTCATTCACTTGTCTTAGCTTTATTTTTATTCCTTCCTCCTGAGAGTTTAATAATCTTTCTCATATATCCTTGCACTATAACTTGCCTCAAATGTCACCAGGGAACAGATTACTTTATTATTATTTTTTAAAATTTATTTATTTAATTATTTCACTTTACAATATTTTAGTGGTTTGGCCATACATTGACTTGAATCCACCATGGGTGCATATGTGTTCCCCATCCTAACCCCCTCTCCCACCTCCTTCCCCATTCCATCCCTCTGGGTCATCCCAGTGTACCAGCTCAGAGAACCCTGTATCATGCATCGAACCTGGACTGGTGATTCATTTCACATATGATAATATACACATTTCAATGACATTTTCCCATATAATCTTCCCCTTGCCCTCTCCCACGGAGTCCAAAAGACTGTTCAATATATCTGTGTCTCTTTTGCTGTCTCGCATACAGGGTTATCATTATCATCTTTCTAAATTCCATGTATATGTGTTAGTATACTGTATTGGTATAAGTAAATAATAAATAAGTGCACGATAAATTTCTTCTCACCTTAAACACTAATAGTCTGCATTTACCTTATTTATTTTTTTGGTAACCATTCTGAGTCAAAGGAGAAGACTAAGCATTGACTGCTGTTTTTATTGTTCGCTTGTTTTTAGTGTTCTTCCTGCCTTTGGCAATATTAAAACTATAGCTCTAGGCAAGCTATAATGCAAATTGATTTTATTTGTGAGAACAGTGCAGCTGAAATTGTGACTAGTTCACTCTTCTGTGGAACACTTTCTTCTTTATGGCTGCTTTACAATTCATATTATCATTGTTTGGCTTCTAAATCTAAGTCATTGTTCAGGAATACATAGAGGTTTATCAGACAGCACCAGGTTCCTCAAGTGAGAGCTGGGGAGTCTCCTTTTCAGGGCCATAACCAGTAGGAAAAAGGGAAATATTCTTCTGTGTGACCTTCAAAAACCTCACTGTAGTATGAAATTTTTCTGATAAAAGCCATTTAGGTAGAGAAAGCTGAGAATTCCTCACCTGGCTAGAAGTTCAGTTTGAAACATAGTCCTGCTAAAACTGAGTTCCTTAACTGAGTTTGTGATTAACTTCTCTATTCAAAACTTCCTTTCTTGTCTCACACCTGCTCCCCTCAACATCCAAGGGTATTGTTAACCCAAGTCTATGTGCCCAAGACACAGTGAGGCCAAACTCAAATGTCAGAGTTTGGAGTAGAGAAAAATTTATCAAAGCACAGCCAAGCAAGGAGAGGCTTCTCTGGAGGCTCAGCGTTAAAGGTTCCACCTGCTAATGCAGAAGAAGCAGGTTTGACCCCCTAGAGAAGAAAATGCAACCCACTCCAGTATTCTTGCCTGGGAAATCCCATGGACATAGCAGCCTGGTGAGCTACTGTCCATTGGGTTGCAAAGTGTTGGACACAACTTAAGGGCTAAACAACAACAACAAATGCAAGGAGATGGGTGGCTTATGGCCTAACAGCCCCAAACTCCCCTCCCTGCCTCATGGCTTTCCACAAAGCACTTTTAAAAGTCAGGTAAGGGAGGAGGGGTCACTGCGTCTGTGATCCAGTGGTGCAAGTTCTCTGATTTCCTGCTGGTGAGGCTAACAGAGTGGTGTTGCAGAGGAAGCATTATCAGTCAGCAGGCCCCAGGAGGAAGCCTGGGGCTATGTGCTCATGGTCACCAGGTAGCTAACATCTTCCATTTGTTTTGGGGGATGATGATTTAAATCTGCAAAACAACTCAGGAAATGTGCATCAAATATTATTATTTAGGTACTTCAGGGAGGAGCTAAGGCAGAAGATATGGGGGATGGCCTATCCTGGGAAGGCCCCATATTGGTCCTGCTAGGTAACAGTATCAAAGAGAAAGAGAAACCGAAACCTATCGAGAATAAACTGCTGATATTCTTGGGTACAAAAGCTTCTCTGTCTCCCTCTTTCTTTCTTTTTTTAAAGTCTTTATTGAATTTGTCACAATATTACTTCTGTTCTATGTTTTGCTTTTGGCCACATGGCATGCGGAATCTTAGCTTCCCAACCATGGATTGAATGAGCATCCCTTGAGTTAGAAGAAGTCTTATCCACTGGAGCACCACGAAAGTCATCCTTGTTTATTGTTTGTAGAAAAAAAGTTTTAGTGTCCTAAGTCTTCCTTGAGTTTCAATGAACAGGCTCCTGCAGTTATCAATGAGGGAAGTGAGGGGATGCAAAAACAAAGGAGAAGCAGTCAAGCAGAAGATGTGATGATAATAATCCAGCAGCAAAGCTGGGTCCTAGTTTCTCCTCGAGGGATATACACAGCAATCCGACGGATATCTGCGTTGTTCTTCAAGATCTAAGAGCCTTCCCTCCCCGGGTGGATGATGGTGACCATACGCTGAACACAAACACATTGACTCCAGACTGATGGGAACCAGAGGGTTAATGATAAGAGATTCCTGAAATACCACCTGCTGCCTACCACCAAACAGTGTGAAAAAAGTCTTGAATCCTGCAATTCAGCACCTCCAATGTTGTCTTTAAAAATGCCCCCTGAAAGCTACTGGGAGTTTGGGTCTTCTGAGCATGAACTTCTTGTTCTCCTTTCTGGGTCGTTCATAAATGTTTGTATTTCTCTTTAACACAACCTGTGGTCAGTAAATTGCTTTACTGTGAGATGAATGAGCAAATTTAACTTCAGTTTGTTAACAAATTCAAGTGGTATGGTAACAGAGGAAAGTAAATTTCTATAAATTTTGTGTATCATTTCTTCTGTGCATTCTTAAATTTTAAATTTAAAAATTTAGAAGTTCTACTTCTTGAGATAACTCATTCCCTAATTGGTGGATGGAGCACAGATGTTTAGGCAGAAGAGGCAAATAAAAGGTATATCTCGCACAGGCTAGTTATGCATGCTAAGCCTAATTTCTCACATCTGGAAAGCAAAGATGCTTATAATACCTAGGGAAGAGATGAATCAATATATAAGATAATGTATGTGAGCTACAAGGAATCTGCTTGCCAAGCAGGAGACCCAATCAGGAGATGTGAGTTCAGTCCTTAGGTTGGGAAGATCCACTAGAGTAGAAAATGGTAACCCACTCTAGCAGTCTTGCCTGGAAAATCCCATGCACAGAAGAGCCTGGTGGGCTACAGTCTAAGCATTCACAAAAGACTTGGTGATTAAACAATAACAACATGTAATAAACACATAGCAAATATTCAAAAATGTTCCTGTTAATATTAAAAATATACAAATAGTTCTGATTCTGAAGTTATTAAATTGCTATCACTGGATATGCCATTTATCCATCTGAGTTTTTGTCTGCATGTATAAAATTGGGATCAGAAGGCATGCTATACATATTTCTCAGGGATTTGAAAGTAAAGTAGCTTAGCTTCTTGGTGGCTCAATGGGTAAAGAATCTGCCTGCGATGCAGGAAACAAAGATTCAATCCCTGGGTCAGGAAGATCGCTTGGAGAAGAGAATGGCTACCCATTGCTGTATTCTTGCATGGAGAATTCCATGGACAGAGGAGTCTGGCAAGCTACAGTCCATGGGGTCACAAAGAGTCAGACAACTAAGCAACCAGTACTATACTACTACACTAGCTGTTTGTTAATGTGATGTGGTATTTTATGGTTAACTCTACATGTCAACTTGGCTGGGCACAGTGCTCAGATATGTGGTCAAACATTATTCAGGATATTTTGGTGAGAGTATTTTTTGAATGACTTTAATATTTTAATCAGTGGACTTTGAGTAAAACAGATTGCCCTCCATAATGTGCATGGGCCTTATCCAATCAGTTGAAAACTTGAATGAAACAAAAGACTGACCTTCCCTCCCCACTATGACACCTCTGGCAAGGTAAAATTCTATTAACAGAGGACCTATGAAGTTGAACCACAGATATTTTGGACTATTAGCTTCTATAATAATGTGAACTATTTACTTAAAATTTCTGTATACACATTCAATTGGTTCTGCTTCCCTGGAGAATACTGACTAAAAACATATATGAATTGATTTATTTAAACAACTATAAAATATTTATCAAATATTTCATGTGTGCCACACAATGTTCTAAGCAATAGGGATATAGCAAAGGATATAGAGAAGTCCTTGACATCATGGAGCTTACATATTGGAGTGGGAAAGACAGACAAGGAGAAAGACAGCATATTTTCATATAGGAATAGGTGTTATGGAAGAAAAGATACAAGGGGAAATGATCAAGAGTTCATGCTGCTGCTGCTGCTAAGTTGCTTCAGTCATGTCAGACTCTGTGCGACCCCATAGACGGCAGCCCACCAGTTCAGTTCAGTTCAGTCGCGCAGTCGTGTCTGACTCTTTGCGACCCCATGAATCCCAGTACGCCAGGCCTCCCTGTCCATCACCAACTCCCGGAGTTCACTCAGACTCACGTCCATTGAGTCTGTGATGCCATCCAGCCATCTCATCCTCTGTCGTCCCTTTCTCCTCCTGCCCCCAATCCCTCCCAGCATCAGGGTCTTTTCCAATGAGTCAACTCTTCACAAGAGGTGGCCAAAGTACTGGAGCTTCAGTTTTAGCATCATTCCTTCCAAAGAAATCCCAGGGTTGATCTCCTTCAGAATGGACTGGTTGGATCTCCTTGCAGTCCAAGGGACTCTCAAGAGTCTTCTCCAACACCACAGTTCAAAAGCATCAATTCTTCTGCGCTCAGCCTTCTTCACAGTCCAACTCTCACATCCATACATGACCACAGGAAAAACCATAGCCTTGACTAGACGGACCTTAGTCGGCAAAGTAATGTCTCTGCTTTTGAATATACTATCTAGGTTGGTCATAACTTTTCTTCCAAGGAGTAAGCGCCTTTTAATTTCATGGCTGCAGTCACCATCTGCAGTGATTTTGGAGCCCAAAAAAACAAAGTCTGACACTGTTTCTACTGTTTCCCCATCTATTTCCCATGAAGTGATGGGGCCAGATGCCATGATCTTCGTTTTCTGAATGTTGAGCTTTAAGCCAACTTTTCCACTCTCCTCTTTCACTTTCAACAAGAGGCTTTTTAGCTCCTCCTCACTTTCTGCCATAAGGGTGGTGTCATCTGCATATCTGAGATTATTGATATTTCTCCCAGCAATCTTGATTCCAGCTTGTGTTTCTTCCAGTCCAGCATTTCTCATGATGTACTCTGCATATAAGTTAAATAAGCAGGGTGACAATATACAGCCTTGACGTACTCCTTTTCCTATTTGGAACCAGTCTGTTGTTCCATGTCCAGTTCTAACTGTTGCTTCCTGACCTGCATACAGATTTCTCAAGAGGCAGGTCAGGTGGTCTGGTTCCATCCCTAGGATTCTCCAGTCAAGAACACTGAAGTGGGTTGCCATTTCCTTCTCCAATGCATGAAAGTGAAAAGTGAAAGTGAAGTCGCTCAGTTGTGTCCGACTCTTTGCAACCCCATGGACTGCAGCCCACCAGGCTCCTCCGCCCATGAGACTTTCCAGGCAAGAGTACTGGAGTGGGGTGCCATAAGAGTGCATAGTGATCCTCTAAAACAGAAAGCAACTGATGTCATTTGCCAGCCCCTCCACATCCACTCCCCCACCCCAACCTGTCCTTACCCTACTCTTGGCTTTGGAAAGAGGTTGACTCAGGAAGACTACATTGCTTGGCGTCCTAAGACTTCTTGATAACTAGCATCCTATAGAGATTGAAAGACCCTGATGTTGGGAAAGATTGAAGACAGGAGGAGAAGGGGATGATAGAGGATGCGATAGTTGGATGGCATTACTGACTCATGGACATGAGTTTGAACAAGCTCCAGGAGTTAGTGATCGACAGGGAAGCTTGGCATGCTGCAGTCCACGGGGTTGCAGAGTCAGACATGACTGGGTGACTGAGCTGAACTGAACTGAGAGACTGAAAGAAGGTGAAGTCTGAATATTTATTTTCACTCCCTCCCTGCAAGGTGACTTTGTGCTGGCTTTGTCTTTGGTTATGTGTTACTATTTCTAGGACTCTACACAGCTGTCCATTTTGGCTTCTGATAACTATTACTACTCTGTACTATAACTAGGGGTTCCCTATACCTATGTTTTTATAAATAGTCTCCTCAAAAATAGATCCTCAAATTGTTCTGTTCTGAGCGTGTAGTCTGTGTCCTACTGGTGTCTGACTGATACAAAGCTATCACAGAAGGTCTCATGAGGGATGATCTTAAATTAAGTGAGGCCAAGATGCTGGAAAGGAGCTAGCTCTGAAAATATTTGGAAGATTATTCCAGGTAGAAAGAAGAGCAAGGGCAGATGTCCTTGACATAGAGACAAATATGATGTGTGAAGACAGGAAGGAGGTAGATGTGGCTGCTGTGTTGAGTCCGGGGTCCCCAACCTCAAGGATCTAGGCCTGATGATTAGAAATGGAACCAGTGCAATAGTAATAGAAGTGAAGTGCACAATGTAATGAGCTTGAATCATTCTGGAGCTACCCCCACTCCACCCCCAGTCTGCAGAAAAATTGTCTTCTCACAAACTGGTCCCTGGTGCCAGAAAGGTTGGGGACTGCTGTGAGTGACAAAGAGAATGTGGGAGGTGGTCAGAATAGTAGGTGTGGCATATATATTAGCTGGAGTAAACAAGGTGAAAGCCTCTGAAATGTTTGAAACAGATGAGTAGAGCAGTATGAATAATCCTTTTATAGTAGACCTCTCTATTGGGTTGAAGAAGAACTCTCCAAAGTATATCTACATGGATGCCCTGAAACCTGTGAATATTACCTTTTGGTAATTTGGAAAAAGAGTGTTTGTAGATATCATGACATTAGATAGCTTGAGATGATATTTTCCTGGATTATCTAGGTGTGCTCTAAATCCAAAGACTCGTATCCTTGTAAGAGAAAGGCAGAGGAGATCTGAAACATACAGAGGAGGATGTGAAGATGGAAGCAGATATTGGAATGATGCTGTAAATCATAAAAGCCAATCATTTCCCATAGCCGAAGCTGGAAGAAGCAAGGAGGCCGTGATTCTCCTCAAGATCCTCCAGAGGAACCATGACCCTACCAAAACCTCAATTTCAGATTTCTGGCCTCCAGAACTGTGAGAACACCTTACTGGCAGTTATAGCAGCCTCAGAAAGCTCTTTTCACCTCCATGAAACTTCCATATAACTCACTTAGTACTAACCTTAAATTTGTTTTACCCTTGGCTTTGCTCTGTTGCCTTCCAAGGCAAATTTATCTAAAGTGAATCCTACCAAGGGGCAAGGCTTCCTTGGTGGCACTAGTTGTGAAGAATTTGCCTGCCAATGCAGGAGCCATAAGAGATGTGGGTTTGATCCCTAAGTGGGGAAGATTCCCTGAGGAAGAGAATGGAACTCCACTCCAGTATTCTTGCCTGGAAAATTCCATGGACAGAAGAGCCTGACAGGTTACAGGACATGATGTCTCAAAGAGTCAGACACGACTGAAGGACCAAGCACACCAAGAGGCAGTTGTGCTTATTCCAGCCTGTTTATACCAGTTTTACTTGTTTTTATAATTATTTAATAATGCAGTTCAGCCTTATATAAATCAATGGGATATAAATATACGTAGCTACTTGCATAAGAGTAGAGTTACAGACAGATTTAAAACTCTTATGGTGACATCACATGGGCAAATCACACTGGGTTTTCTGAAGGGATAAAAGCAGCAGCCCAGTGTAATCAGGGGAAGAGGAGAATAAAAAATAGATCATTAGATGACAGACAGAGGTTCAAGATTTGGGGCTTCAAGATTCTCACAAGGTTATAGAGTGTTGTTGATTATATCTTGAGAATAAATGATCAGGTTATCTGAAAAACAAAACAAAACAGCAGTCTTGTGGATCTGGTCTTACAAACATAAGCTAACAGAAATTCTGCTTATGATAAGGGCTAGACATACATCCAAGATGCTATCATTTGGACAAGGGGCACCTTTACATTCTTTGGGTTGGTTTCTCTAAAAGTAAGTTAGATTCCTCAAAATTCCTCAGAGCTTCTAAAAGTTGAGCTAACAAGTTCTTGGTCTTTGGGTTTATTGTACAGAATTACAGAAAATGAATGAGATAATCAATCAACCAACTAACCAACCCTAACCAATAAAATAGAAAGAAATCTAACAGGAAACTATAACAAAAGACTCCTGAGATTCATCATTTCTGTGAGAACTAACCTGTGTGTCTTGGAATAACTTACAAAAGGAAAGCTGATTAAAATATATAAATGTCAAATGATGTATTAATGAGACAATGTTAACTACAGAAAAAAGTATTTTAAAAGTTTAATTAGATTCTAATCACACATTATTTTGAAAGTGTCTTTACATTCAGAGTCACCTTAAAGAAACTTAGATTGGAAATTATAGATGATTCACTGTGGGTGTGGCTTATACAGGAAAGAAGAAGCAGAACTGTAGCAGGAATCTGGACTCTGGGGAAAAGTGTTCATGACATAAGACTAGTGAAAGTATGTACATTAGTAGTTTCAAATCAGAATAAAATTTATGTACAAGTTATGCATGTATCACATATCATTAATAAAATTCATATTTTTATACATTAATAAAACATTTTTGATATATTTACCAAATACTGGTTCTTATCAGATTAAGAAGGCCTGTCTCCATCAGTACTGACAAATTTTGGGGTTATGAACACCTGGAGATTTTAATTTTAAAATGCATCACACTTTTTTCTCCCTCCATGTCTCTTAATCAGCCAACTCACTACCCCAGTCTGCCTCAAAAAGAAAATAAAAAAGACAATAGCCCAACACCTACCATATTGCCCACTGCAAAGTAAGGTCCAGTTAATGTTATTACTTTAAACTGATTTGGGCATTGAGTATCAGATTTGTTAAGTCAGTCATTTCCTGTTTGTTGCAAGAATTTTTTTTTTTCAGAGTTTTTCTGACTTTTCAGTCAATTTAAAAGTGATTCAAGTCAAAGCCAAGGCTAATGAATGAGAGTTGTGATCTAGTTAGAAAATACTGATTGGAATTCATTCGATAATGGTGAACCAAAACAGCAGGGTGGCGTTTCCTGTTTTGCTCACAAGTGGAATCTGAATGTCATTGTAACCTGAAGGAATTAAAATTTAAAGAGTGGGTGAAAATAGGTGTTTGCATTTTTCCACTAAGTTCTCAAAAATGTAAGAGTTTCATCTATTTATTTAGTAAACCGATATGTTTTCTTGAGTACTTACTTCTTGTCAGGCACTGAAAGTAAATACTAAGAGTAATTTTATTTAATGAGGTCCTATAAGCTCTGGGGCTCCCTGATAGCTCAGTTGGTAAAGAACCTGCCTGCAGTGCAGGAGACCCTGGTTTGATTTCTGGGTTGGGAAGATCCTCTGGAGAAGGGATAGGCTACCCATTCCAATATTCTTGGATTCCCCTTGTGGCTCAGCTGGTAAAGAATCCACCTGCAATGCGAGAGACCTGGGTTCGGTCCCCAGATTGGGAAGATCACCTGGAAAAGGGAAAGGCTTCCAACTCCAGTATTCTGGCCTGGAGAATTCCATGGACTTTATAGTCCATGGGGTGACAAAGAGTTGGACATGACTGAGAGACTTTCACTATAGCTCTGATCATGCCTAGAAACAGCATGGACTATGGTATCTGGGAGACCAAATGGGAATTTCATCCCTAATCTGGTGAAAAGTACTGAGCACCTAATGTGTGCCAGTTGCTGCCTTTAGCACTTCACTAGGTTTCCTTTTCATTCCTCACATAATTTCCACGGGGCAGAAAATGTCATTGAACCAATTTCCTGAGAAGATACAGAAGCACAATGATTAATGATTTCTTAGCTCTGATAAGTGAGAGAGGCTTGATTTAAACCTAGGCCAACTCTAGAAACTTTGCTTACAAATCTAATTTCCTTTTTCCGGGGTTTTATTTATATGTTGACCTGATATGTATTATACTGGTTTCTCAAGTTTCCTCAGACGTAAACTGGGGAAATGAAAAGTTGTGTGCAAATTAAAGAAGCTTGTTAGTGACTTGGCTCTAAATCAAAGCAAACAAAGAAAACCAATGCCTCCGCTTACACAGATGAAGTAACTGCAACTCAACCAGCAGAGCTAAGTGATGCAGACCAGGGAGTAAGTGGTGGTTGCTGCTGCTGTTTGGTCACTACGTCCTGTCCCACACTTCATTTTTGTCACCTCAAGGCATATTGTAGTCTGCCAGGATCCTCTCTCCATGGGCAAGAATATTGGAGTGGATTGCTGTTTCCTCCTCCAGGGGATCTTCCCAACTCACTGGTGAAACCTGTCTTCTGCATTGGCAGATGATTCTTTACCACTGAGCCACTTAGAGCCCTTCAAAATCCTTTACAGTGTGATGTTTCGATCTTAATATACCCATAGGGATTACCCTTATGTTGTGAACACAATACGTGCTCAGTAAATGCTTAGGAAATCCAACTATTTAAAATCATCCCGATCCTCCAATGTATTTTGTGTCATTTCCATTTATGCATTCATATATTCTGAGGTTTGCTCAAAATTGCTTTGTAATCTTATCTCATATATGCAAATTTATTAAAAACATGGAGCTTCTAAGTCAATCTTCAGTCACAGTTGACATTTATGTTGTCACAATGTTTATTTTATCCTTTAAGGTTACGACAGAGTTTTCATTTTTTTTTTAAGTTTTAAAAATAAACTGCAATAACTTGAAATTGAGATATAATCTTCATCTCTTTGAAAGTGGCCCTCTAGCTTGAAAGCCTTCTCATTTTGGTCTTATATTCTCATTGTGAAGTCATCATTAAACATCAGATTTCTAAACAAAGGATTAAAGAGTAAGGAGAAAGAGTTAAAGTTATAGAATGCTGGGGAGTATTTTTAAATTGACAAATTGATAAAGATACCATTTTAAAAAATCCTTGAAAACAAAGTTTGAGATACTGGAGAAATAAAAATTAAAAACAAAAAGCAAAAAACTTTTAAAACACCTAGGAAAATCAATCTGCAAATCTATGAGTTAATAATAACAAAAGATTATTTATGACCTTTTTCGTAGCTAAATCATTCATAATTGTGTTATAAATAGGAGACTTTGTGAGTGTAGGTAATATTCAATGCAAACAATTGTTTATCATCCATTCTTCATTCATTAAAAACAATGACTGAGCTTGTACCAAATGCTAGGCACCATTAATTCAGGCAAGGATGTGGTATTTACTTTTTCTTCTTTTGTTTTTTTAGAGTAAGGGTCTCCAAGTGACTATGTGTGCTCAGAGTAGTACTTAAAGTCTATATAGAGACTGACATCAGGAATTTTGCTTAGCATTTCAGACAGAGATTTGAGTGAGTTGAATCACTGGCTCCAATTCTTCACTGTTCTCTGCCTCCTCTGTTCTGTGGCCTCATTGTGGGTGACCTGTATTTCCAGCTACTGATTCTGGATTCAGCCATGTGATTTGCTTTGTCAAGCATGTGGCTGGAGGTGACAGTGTGTCAGATCTGAGTCTAGAACTTCTGATTCCTCAGCAAAACCTTAAGCCCCATTACTGGACACACTAGCTTCTGCATGGTAAAGATTTCAGTAAGTTAAGGACTGCAAGCTCGGTGAGAGAAGGTGCAGAGTAGCTGTTACACTTTGACCATCAGGGCTTCCCTGATGGCTCAGCGGTAAAGAATCTGCCCGCCAGTGCAGGAGACACGGGTTCCATCCCCTGTCTGGGCAGGTCCCACATGCCATGGAGAAACAAACGCCGTGTGACATAACTACTGAGCCTGTTCTCTGGGGACCAGGAACTGTAGCTATGAAGCCCACGCACTGCAACTACTGAAGCCAGAGTGCTCCGGACCCCAGTGCTCTGTAGCAAGAGAAGCGCAGCAGTAAGAATCCCATGCAATGCAGCCACAGAGTGTAGCCCACTCGCTGCACCAAAAGAAAAGCCTGTGCAGCAAGGAAGACCCAGCACAGCCAAAAACGTCAGACAAACCAACAAAGCTTGACCTTATACTAGAAAGACTTTGGCCTTAGCACACAGCAGGTTGCTTTGGAAGCCCCAGTCACACATGGCCCTCAAGAGTGACCACTGCAAATGTTTCCCTGTGAATCCTAGCCACAAACTCATGAGAGGTTGCAACTGGCCTCAGCAGAGGAGTGAGTCAACATTCTGTGCTCCTGTGCCTTGGTACTGAACTATATAAAATTCATCTTTTCCACACAGGATTGGGAAAGGCAACCATTTTACATAAGAGAAATAGCCTTCTTAGCTTTTTATATAACAAAGGAGAGAACAGTATTTTTTTTCCTTTCAAATGTTAGGCACGAGTTGCCCATGAACAAGTCAAAGGTAGTAGAGCACTGCTTCTAATTGCAGTTTCAAGGATAGTCATGTAATGCTAGACTGAAAGAAAAGAATGAATGTGTTTCTCGCTCAGTTGTATCTGACTCTTTGAGACCCCATGGACTGTAACCCTCTAGGCTTCTCTGTTCATAGAATTCTCCAGGGAAGACTACTAGAATGGGCAGCAATTCGTAGTTGAGGGGGTCTTCCCGACCCAGAAATCAAACCTCGGTCTCCTGCATTGCAGACAGATTCTTTATCATCTGAGCCACCAGGGAAATCCAATGAAAGACTAGGCGCTCCACATTCATTCTTTTAGGGCCAGAGGCTAAACCTGGATTTATTAAAACACCTCTGCATAAGTGACTGTGTGGTCAAACTAATGAAGCATAGGGATCCCCACGTGCCTCAGTGGTAAAAAATTTGCCTGCCAATGCAGGAAATGGAAGAGATACAGGTTTGATCCTCGGGCTGGGAAGATCCCCTGGAGGAGGAAATGGCAATCTACCCCAATACTCTTGCCTGGAGAATCCCATTAACAGAGGAGCCTGAGGGGCTACAATCCATGGTGTCACAAAGATTCCAGGAGGACTGAGCACATAGGCGTACGCAATGAAGTGCAGGCTTCAGTGTCTCTCTTACGCAGTTTCCCTTTGAAGCACTCTGAAACTTCTTAGCAATTTGTTCAAGTCATATGTTTTGAGAAGTTGGCAAAGGCAAGCTATTTGAGCCATCATCAGTTATGACCACCGGTTACTTAGAGTCTGAATTTTCCTCTAGGTTTCTTTTTTCCCAACTGATGAATGGGATGGGAGTTGCCATGGACATTTTTAAGGACCCAACTAAAAGAAGTTAGAGTGGGGACACAAATAGTTTGGGCTGAGTGGGATATATGTACGTGGATCATGCTCACTTTCATGAAGAGTCATAGCGTTGTTAGCTATCCAGGTCTAGGCCATGATTCCAGGAATATCTCTCTGTGCTAATCCACTGTAAGGCATTACACACAGGAGCAAGATCAAAGGTCACAACTGATTTTGTAACTGAAATTACTACTATTTTTTAAGTAAGAGGATGTTGCAAATTGTATAAACTTCTGAATCTGACCCTGAACACGGTCATCTCTTCCAGGTGGTCTCAAGTTAGCTCTAGATTAAATAATTTCTTGCCTGTGAGGCAAAAAGAATGACTGGACAAATTCCACAGTAAGAGGTAGTGAAAGTGGCCCTGGGCCAAATGACTTAAAATGCCTCAGCAGGAAAGAGTGGCATTATATCACTAGAAAGAATCCATGCATTAGCAATTGTTTTCAAGGATAAAAGGATAAATGGAAAATAAGAGAGATAGATATTGAGACAGCTATAATATGGACATAGACATATTTATAAATGCATGCTAGCTGCTGCTGCTGCTGCTAAGTCGCTTCAGTCGTGTCCGACTCTGTGCGACCCCATAGACGGCAGCCCACCAGGCTTCCCCGTCCTTGGGATTCTCCAGGCAAGAACACTGGAGTGGGTTGCCATTTCCTTCTCCAATGCATGAAAGTGAAAAGTGAAAGTGAAGTCGCTCAGTCGTGTCTGACTCTAGCGACCCCACGGACTGCAGCCTATAGAAAAGTTCTCTTCTTTTTTGATGCTAAAGCTGAAACTCCAGTACTTTGGCCACCTCATGCGAAGAGTTGACTCATTGGAAAAGACTCTGAGGCTGGGAGGGATTGGGGGCAGGAGGAGAAGGGGATGACAGAGGATGAGATGGCTGGATGGCATCACGGACTCGATGGACGCGAGTCTGAGTGAACTCCTGGAGTTGGTGATGGACAGGGAGGCCTGGCGAGCTGCAATTCATGGGGTTGCAAAGAGTTGGACACGACTGAGCAACTGAACTGAACTGAACTGAATACCTGATGACCTGGACAATCACTATTACACATTTCTAAAACTTCCAAAAAGTTAGGAATAACACAAATGGCATTCTCTAATGGTCAGTGCTATAATATTGTGCATTCTGTTTAGGCTTTGGGAAATGAGAAACAAGATAATTTATCACGAACTGAAACAGAAAGGGAAAGGGAGAGAAGAGGTAGAGAAACACAGAAGGAGACAGAGGTACAACGAAAAGCTTCTGGTTACTACAAAAGGAATTTTGATGCAATCAAGCATCAGGAGTGTCTGGATGACCTGAACTGAACCAGATATTTAAGAAATTCAGACTAATAAAGTTTAAATTTGAATTTCCTTGAACTTTCATTAACAAGGAAGAATAATTTTATTTTGAACATTAATTCCTTTGGAATTTAACTTGCAAAATTATTCAGTTTTTAATTTCTGGATTTAAATTCTTTCTGAAATTATAAGTGTGTGTGTGTGTGTGTGCTCAGTGGCTCAGTCGAGTCCGACTCTGTGCTACTCTGTGGACTGTAGCCAGCCGGGATTTTCTGTTCATGGGATTATTCAAGCAAGAATGCTGGAATGGGTTGCCATTTCCTCCTCCAAAGGATCTTCCCAACCCAGGAAATGATCCTGTATCTTCTGCACTGCATTCTTTACCACTGGGCCATCAGGGAAGTCCCCTGAAATTATGGGACATGTTTAAATTAAATTTGGGGCCGTTTTCATACTGTTTATATTTTGAGTATCTTAATGACATTTTGTTTTATTGTAGCATCACTAATAAGAAATATTGTACAACATGGCTAGATAATTTGAGATGGAAAATAGAACATGGAATGCATGTTTAACTTCAGCTTCTGGGTGTGATTAAAGGAAATAGTACAGAACTACCCTCTTAAGCCTGTAGTGCTACAGTCCATGGGGTTGCGAAGAGTCTGACACAACTTAGCCACTGAACACACACACACACACATAATATAAATTAGAAAGAAATGAACAAAATATCAAAATTAACTATTTTAACATTTTGGACAGCATGCAGTAAGAAAACTGATACCTGAAAACAAAACACACAAACAAGGGGAGCCCTATGATTGTCCCAGTTTTCTGACGAGGGAATTACAGAATGAAGGACAGTCCAGGAATGCCAAACAGACCAGTAATCTTGTTGAGTAGAAGAGTCAGAAGTAAGGGTAAAGGAGACCAGGAGCTGTAATGTTTGGAACTGAGTCTCCAAGAGAAAAGAGATGTCTTAGAGAAGGGGTCCTGAACATTTTTACAAGGGGTCTTCTTGAGTCTTTAGCTGAGTTCCAACCTTTTCATGTATAGAGTGAAACCTCACAGACAGTAAAAAAAACTCAAGGAAAAAAGCATTACTGGAGGTCTGTAACCCAAATAATGCTCAGAGATCACACAGAGTTGGATAGTATTAGAGAACTCTGGGAGACAACTTGTTGAACACAGAGGACAATGAGCAGAGACTAGAGAGGAGTTATGCATAAAAGATAGTTTTTTTTTTTCATTAAAAAAAAGAAAAACATTCCATAATAAATACTACCATAAATCCACTCTTTCTCAAAATAAACTTTTAAAAAACAACCTTCATGACTTTGAAAACTCAGTGCTTGTTTTGACATAGATTTATGTTCAGCACTTATTTCATCTTAGAGTCACCCTCCGTGGCACAGGCATAACAGTTATTGTTTCTGTTTTTTAGTCACTAAGTCATGTCCGACTCTGTGACCTCAGGGACCACAGCACATCAGTCTCCTCTGTCCTCCACAATCTCCTGGAGTTCGCTCAAATTCGTGCCCACGGAGTCGGTGACCCCATCCAACCATCTCATCCACTGCCGCCCTCTTCTCCTTTTGCCTTCAATCTTTCCCAGCATTGGGGTCTTTTCCAATGAGCTGGCTCTTCATGTCAGACGGCCAAAGTATTGGAGTTTGATCTTCAGCATCAGTCCTTCCAATGAATATTCAGAATTGATTTCCTTTAGGATTGATTGGATTGATCTCCTTGTAGTCCAAAGGACTCTCAAGAGTCTCCTCCAGCATGACAATTTGAAAGCATCAGTTCTTCAGTGCTCAGCCTTCGTTATGGTCCAACTCTCATATCCATACATGATTACTGGAAAAACCATAGTTTTGACTACACAGTCTTTTGTTGACAAAGTGATGTCTCTACTTTGTGATAGGTTTGTAATAGCTTTCCTTCCAAGAAGCAAGCACTTTTAATTCCATAGCTGCAGTCACCATCCTCAGTGGATTTGCAGCCCAGGGTCTGTCACTGCTTCCACTTTCCCCCTCTATTTTCCATGAAGTGACGACATAGCAGTGACTTTTATATCTTTAGGAACGTGTGACATATTAAAAGGTCTTTTTGTGTAATAAGACTGTTTACTAAGTATTAAATTAACTCCTCATTCACATTATTCTATAAGATTTTGCAAAGACTATGATAAAATATCTTTAATTGGATGTAAGTCACTTTTTCAGTAATTCATAGTGATACGATACTTTAGAAAATAAATGCAGTAGTTAAAGTGCTTTTAAAACACAAGGATATCAGATAATTTAAAGAACATTATAATATTTTAAAACTTCAAAATATTTCTGTAAAATATAGTAGTCACTGATCTTTCATTTAAAAAAAATCCTCAACTTCTCAAACTTATTCAGTTCAATTCTGTTGCTCAGTCGTGTCCGACTATTTGCGACCACATGGACTGAAGCACTCCAGGCTTCCCTGTCCATCATTAACTCCTGGAGCTTACTCAAACTCATGTCCATTGAACTGGAGATGCCATCCAACCATCTCATCCTCTGTCATCCCCTTTTCCCACTTTCAATCATTTCCAACATCAAGGTTTTTTCAAATGAGTCAGTTCTTTGCATCAGGTGGCCAAGTATTGGAGTTTCAGCTTCAGCATCAGTCCTTCCAGTGAATATTCAGGACTAATTTCCTTTCAAATGGACTGGTTAGATTTCCTTGCTGTTCAAGGGACTCTAAAGAGTCTTCTCCAATACCACAGTTCAAAATCATCAGTTCTTCGGTGTTCAGCTTTCTTTATAGTTCAACTCTCACATACATACAAGACGACCAGAAAAAAAGATAGCTTTGACTAGATGGACCTTTGTTGACAAAGTAATGTCTCTGGTTTTTAATATGTTGTCTAGGTTGGTCATAACTTCTCTTCCAAGGAGCAAGCGTCTTTTAATTTCATGGCTGTGGTCACCATCTGCAGTGATTTGGAGCCCTCAAAATAAAGTCTCTCACTGTTTCCATTGTTTCTCCATCTCAGTTCAGTTCAGTTCAGTCGCGCAGTCATGTCCGACTCTTTGCGACCCCATGAATCGCAGTACGCCAGGCCTCCCTGTCCATCACCAACTCCCAGAGTTCACTCAGACTCACGTCCATTGAGTCCATGATGCCATCCAGCTATCTCATCCTCGGTCATCCCCTTCTCCTCCTACCCCCAATCCCTACCAGCATCAGGGTCT
>SJXQ01008321.1:0-16976 GCA_006408695.1 Aepyceros melampus | reverse complement strand
TGCTGGTGTATTGAGTTCAGCACTTTCACAGCATCGTCTTTCAGGATTTGAAATAGCTCAGCTAGAATTCCATTACCTCCACTAGCTTTGTTCATAGTGATGCTTCCTAAGGCCCACTTGACATCACATTCCAGGATGTCTGGCTCTAGATTAGTGATCACACCAACCTGATTATATGGGTCATGAAGATCTTTTTGTACAGTTCTTCTGTGTATTCTTGCCACCTCTTGTTAATATCTTCTGCTTCTGTTAGGTCCATACCATTTCTGTCCTTTATCGAGCCCATCTTTGCATGAAATGTTCCCTTTTCTAGTTTTCTTGAAGAGATCTCTAGTCTTTCCCATTCTGTTGTTTTCCTCTACTTCTTTTCATTGATTGCTGAGGAAGGCTTTCTTATCTCTTCTTGCTCTTCTTTGGAACTCTGCATTCAGATGCTTATATCTTTCCTTTTCTCCTTTTCTTTTTGCCTCTCTTCTTTTCACAGCTATCTGTAAGGCCTCCCCAGACAGCCATTTTGCTTTTTTGCCTTTCTTTTCCATGGGGATGGTCTTGATCCCTGTCTCCTGTACAATGTCACGAACTTCTGTCCATAGTTCATCAGGTACTCTACCTATCAGATCTAGACCCTTAAATCTATTTCTCACTTCCACTGTATAATCATAAGGGTTTGATTTAGGTCATACCTGAATGGTCTAGTGGTTTTCCCCATTTTCTTTAAGTCTGAATTTGGCAATCAGGAGTTCATGATCTGAGCCACAGTCAGCTCCTGGTCTTGTTTTTGCTGACTATATAGAATTTCTCCATCTTTGGCTGCAAAGAATATAATCAATCTTATTTCAGAATAGCAGGCATTTAAAACCAGTGTCTTCCTGACCTAATGAAGGGAGAACTCTTAAGGAAGTTACACTAAAGAAGTTAGATGTGCTATTTTCTGTGCCCCATGAGGACTTGAAGTCTGTCCCCTCCCAAGCATCTCCAAAATATGTTTTCCATTTACAGATTAGGTTGAACATCCTACCTTTCTTTCTTTATGTCAACTGCTTGAGCATATCTTTTTTCTGTATGGTAGGTTTCTAGCATTTTTTAGCTTTAGACTTTGGATTATTTTATCACAAGTCACTGTGATGTTTTGCTAAAAACCATTGTCTGTATAAGTGTTGTTATATGAAGCAATTATTTTACCATCCTTAATCTCTTAGTTTTCTGATGATAATGATGTATTCTTTATGGAAATACCAGAATGATTTCAGGGAAAAACAATGGCTTTAAAAATCCTTGTGAATATTGGATCAGTTTCTTATTACCATAGGCATCTTGCCAATATTTTGAGTGCTTCTAATCTGAATGGCATGCTCTGCTTGGCATTTGGCCTATTTTCCAGAATTCATGGACATTACCCCAAAGTAACATAATCAAATTTGTCAAATAAGCCCCAGAAAATTGGTCCTTATATACTCACTGTTATGTAGGAATATGTTTTTACCTATTTAATAAATAAATTTTATTTTATATTGGCATATAGTTGATTAACAATATTGTGTTAATTTCAGGTATGCAGCAAAGTGATTCAATTATACATATGCAGGTGTATATTCTTTTCCAAATTCTTTTCCCATTTATGCTATTACAGAATATTGAGCAGGGTTTACATTGTGATGCATTTTTAAAATAATTGTTGTTAAGGAAAAAGTTTTATTTTAATTCATTTATGAACAGGTATTTATTGAGCACCTAATGTGTGTCAAGCAATGTCTAAGGAAAAACAATCAGGGTTTTCTCTTATTGAGTTTTTATTTTATTTGAGAAAGAAGAAAAATAAATGTGCAAACCAAAAAGTGAACAAGGTGATTCAGACATAGAGGGTGATTCTAAGACTTTATATTAATATGTCAGCATTGCTGGCGGAAGGGATAATTAGGCAAGGGCTTTGAAGGAGGTGACATTTCAGCAGAGAATTAAATGCTAAGCAGGAGCTAGCCATGCAAAAAATTTTGGGAAAAGTACTGCAGGCAAAGAGAACAGTGAGTATGAAGATCTTGCTATAGTAATGAGCTTGTGGTGGAAGCATGGAGAGAAAAAATGGCCAGTGTAACTGGAGATAGTAAGTGTGTTGGGGAAGGAGAAAGATAACTGAAGATGAGGTGAGAGAAGCGAGAATAGGTCAATTTTGCAGGGCCTCTTAGTGTTGCTTAGGAATTTGGGATTCCTTCTCAATGTAGTGAGTGACCAAAAAGGGACTTTAGATGATGGTCTGACATCACCAGATTTATGTTAGAGTACTTACTCTTGTTTATGGGTCTATCAATGTGAGGTGTTTTTTCTGGTAGCTAAGGGAGCACTTTTTTATGCAAGAAGTGTCTATTCACTATAAGTTGAGATTTTAATTAATGTTTAATTTGTTAAAGCCATGTATTTTAAACTTAAGTTTTTAAAATATTTAGATTAATTCAGAAATCTTGTTGTGCAATTTATGAGTGTTATAAAGAATAAATACTGAAGTAATCCTTTGCATTTACTTACTTACATTTCTCCATCAGTATTTTAAAATGCATTTACAAGTTTAACACTTTTATTTTCTTTGTAAATACTTTAGACACTTGGCAAAACTTTTCCAAGCTTTGCAACCATATTTTGACTCATATATGCTAATATCAGAAATATAGTAAATCCAATTTTTTAAAAATTTATTTAATTGGAGGCTAATTACTTTCAATATTGTAGTGGTTTTTGCCATACATTGACATGAATCAGCCATAGGTGTACATGTGTTCCCCATCCTGAACCCCCCTCCCGCCTCCCTCCGTATCCCATCCCTCAGGGTCATCCCAGTGCACCAGCCCTGAGCACCCTCTTGCACCAAACCTGGACTGGCAATCTGTTTCACATATGATAATATACATGTTTCAGTGCTATTCTCTCAAATCATCCCACCCTTGCCTTCCCCCACAGAGTCCAAAAGACTGTTCTATGCATCTGTTTCTCTTTTGCTGTCTTGCATATAGGGTCATCATTACATCTTCTAAATTCCATTTATATGTGTTAGTATACTGTATTGGTGTTTTTTCTGACTTACTTCACTTTGTATAATAGGCTCTAGTTTTATCCACCTCATTAGAACTGATTCAAATGCATTCTTTTTAATAGCCGAGTAATATTCCATTGTATATATGTACCACAGCTTTCTTATCCATTCATCTGCCAATGGGCATCTAGGTTGCTTCGATGTGCTGGCTATTGTAAACAGTGCTGTGATGAATATTGGGTACACATGTCTCTTTCAGTTCTGGTTTCCTTGGTATATATGCCCAGCAGTGGGATTGCTGGGTCGTATGTCAGTTCTATTTCCAGTTTTTTAAGGAATCTCCACACTGTTCTCCATAGTGGCTGTACTAGTTTGCATTCCCACCAACAGTGTAGGAGAATTCTCTTTTCTCTACACCCTCTCCAGCATTTATTGCTTGTACACTTTTGGATAGCAGCCATTCTGACCGGCCTGAGATGGTACCTCAGTGTGGTTTTGATTTGCATTTCTCTGATAATGAGTGATGTTGAGCATCTTTTCATGTGTTTGTTAGCCATCTGTATGCCTTCTTTGGAGAAATGTCTGTTTAGTTCTTTGGTCCATTTTTTGATTGGATCACTTATTTTTCTGGAATTGAGCTGCAGGAGTTGCTTGTATATTTTTGAGATTAATTCTTGGTCAGTTGCTTCATTTGCTATTATTTTCTCCCATCTGAAGGCTGTCTCTCCACATTGCTTATAGTTTCCTTCATTGTGCAAAAGTTTTTAAGTTTAGTTAGGTCCCATTTGTTCATTTTTGCTTTTATTTCCATTACTCTGGGAGGTACGTCATAGAGGATCCTGCTGTGATTTCTGTCAGAGAGTGTTTTGCCTATGTTTTCCTCTAGGAGTTTTATAATTTCTGGTCTTACATTTAGATCTTTAATCCATTTTGAGTTTATTTTTGTGTATGGTGTTAGAAAGTGTTCTAGTTTCATTCTTTTATAAGTGGTTGACCAATCTTCCCAGCACCACTTGTTAAAGAGATTGTCTTTTCTCCATTGTATATTCTTGCCTCCTTTGTCAAAGATAAGGTGTCCATAGGTGCATGGATTTATCTCTGGGTTTTCTATTTTGTCCCATTGATCAATATTTCTGTCTTTGTGCCAGTACCATACTGTCTTGATTACTGTAGCTTTGTAGTATAGTCAGAAGTCAGGCAGTTGATTCCTCCAGTTCCATTCTTCTTTCTCAAGATTGCTTTGGTTATTTGAGGTTTTTTGTATTTCCATACAAATTGTGAAATTATTTGTTGTAGTTCTCCGAAAAATACCATTGGTAGCTTGAATGGGATTGCATTGAATTTATAGATTTCTTTGGGTAGTATACTCATTTTCACTATATTGATTCTTCTGATCCATGAACATGGTAAATCCAATTATCTTAAACATCATAGTTCCACTTAAAAATAGTTAAAGTATCTTAAACCTCTTTACCTAAAATCAGAAGTCAATAGTCAATTACATGTTTAAAACGAGAATAATAGGGCTAACTTGTCAGCTTCTTAAATATAACAAATTCTCTTAAATAGTACAGATACTTATTACCAAACACTCAAATTGACTAATGCCTAACTTAACTCAAAATTATGAATATTATGTGTTTAATTGACTTTGTAGTCTCTCGATTTAATTTTTGTAAAACCCATTACCTACTAGCAGAACAGTGACAACCTGTCAAGTGAGTTGAGGTTAGTTTCCAAGTAGTGTGAAATTATGCTTTTATGTGAAGTTGTTGAGTCAGCTATATATGACCATAGCACAGTCACTTCTTCAGAGAGCTCTGATTGGGATCAGCACTGGGACATATGTATAATGGCTCTTCCTTAACTGGACATTAATATCCTGAAACATTTTTCTTACTTGTTTATAATGAGGATTGCCTTGTCAATCCCATGTCTTTGTTACTTACTACCTGTGTAACTTTGGCTCAACTTTTCTAAGTCTCAGTTTCCTCATCTATAAAATAGAGATAATGATTACATCCACTGTATACAATTGTTATGAGGATCCTATGCAAAAATATACATAAAATGCTCAGAACAGTGTCTGACATACACTAAGAGCTCAAAAAGGTTATGTTTACCATTATTACCCTCAAATGGGGCTTCTCTGATGGCTCAGATGGTAAAGAATCTGCCTGCAATGAGGGAGACCTGATTCGATCCCTGGGTTGGGAAGATCCCCTGGAGAAAGGAATGGCTACCTGCTCCAGTATTCTTTGTGGGAGAATTCCATGGACAGAGGAGCCTGGCAGACTATAGCTCGTAGGGTTGCAAAGAGTCGGACAAGACTGATCAACTAACATAACACCTTAATTAATTAGGTTTAATTAACCTGGATTTTAAAAATTTCATGTTTTGTGAAAAATGTCAGAGGCCCATTAAATCAAAGAGCTTTTTATCCTTAACAGGGACAGTGAAGTGGTTGGCGCTGTTATAGAGGGACTGGAAAAGAGGTGGGTCTAGGATTGAGTCTGCAGACCTAACATGGCATTTAAAGAGTTTGCAGTGAGTAGCAGTTCAAATAAGTGATCAGTGTGGGAGGTGGGAGTAGGTTAGTCAATCTCACACATTGTAGAGGGGGTGGTCTTTGGAGTGGACCTAATTCTAAGGTAGGGAATTTAGAGGCCACAAATGTCATGCAAAAACATAAATGCCAGACAAGTAGTCACCATCAGAAAAGGTCCCCAAGGTAATAAGTTCTGTGGTTCTGTATGGTGGCTGTGCAGTGTTGGTACAACTTTGAGGAGATACCCCACATCCAAGGGCAACGGAGAAGCCCCAGCAAGACAGTAGGAGGGGCAAAATCATGTTTAGAATCAACCCCATACTGGCTAGAGACGCTAAGAGGGCTCAAACATACCTTGTGTGCACCAGGACCCAGAGACCCAACAGAGACTGAAACAGAACCATGTTTTAGTGTCTCCTGCAGAGGTATGGGTCAGCAATGGTCTGCCTCAGAGGCAGGGGCTCTGGATGCAGTAGACCTGGGTATGGCATAAGCCCTCTTGGAGGAGTTCACCATTAACCCCACCATAGAGCTGCCAGAACTTACACAGAACTGGGGAAACAGACTCCTGGATGGCACAAACAAAAGCTTGTGGGCACCAGGATGCAGGAGAAAGGAGGAGTGACCCCACAAGAGGCTGACTCAGACTTGCCCGTGAATGTCCAGGAGTCTCCGGCAGAGGCGTGGGTTGGTGGTGGCCAGCTGCAGGGTTGGGGGCACTGTGTGTAGCAGTGCATGCATGGGACCTTTTGAAGGAGGTCTCCATTATCTTCATTACCTCCATCATAGTTTGACCTCAGGCAAATAACAGGGAGGGAACACAGCCCAGTCTTCAACAGAAAATTAAATTATAGATTTACTAAGCATGGCCCCACCCATCCGCACAAGACCCAGTTTCCCCCTCAGTCAGTCTCTCCCATCAGGAAGCTTCCAGGAGCCTCTTATCCTTCTTCATCAGAAGACTGAAAACCATAATTACAGAAAACTAACCAATCCGATATCATGGACCACAGCCTCATCTAACCCAATGAAACTATGAGCCATGCCATCTAGGGCCACCCAAGATGACAGGTCATGGTGAAGACCTCTGACAAGATGTGGTCCTCTGAAGGAGGGAATGGCAAACTACTTCAATATTCTTGCCTTGAGAACCTCATGAACAGTATGAAAAGGTAAAAAGATAGGACACTGAAAGATGAACTCCCCAGGTTGGTAGGTGCCCAGTTTGTACTGGAGATCAGTGGAGAAATAACTCCAGAAAGAATGAAGAGATGGAGCCAAAGCAAAAACAATGCCCAGTTGTGGATATGATGGGTGATAAGTAAAGTCCGATACTGTAAAGAACAATATGGCATAGGAACCTGGAATGTTAGGTCCATGAATCAAGGCAAGTTGGAAGTGGTCAAACAGGAGATGGCAAGAGTGAACATTGACATTTTAAGAATCAGTGAACTAAAATGGCCTGGAATGGGTGAATTTAACTCAGATGATCATTATATCTACTACTGTGGGCAGGAATCCCTTAGAAGAAATGGAGTAGCCATCATAGTCAACGAAAGAGTCTGAAATGAAGTACTTACATGCAATCTCAAAAATGACAGAATGATCTGTTCATTTCCAAGGCAAAATATTCATTATCACAGTAATCCAAGTCTATGCCCTGACCAGTAATGCTAAAGAAGCTGAATGGTTCTTTGAAGACTTACAAGACCTTCTAGAACTAACACCAAAAAAACATGTCCGTTTCATTACAGGGGACTAGGATGCAAAAGTAGGAAGTTAAGAAATACCTTACAGGAAAATTTGGTCTTGGAATACAGAATAAAGGAGGGCAAAGGCTAAGAGGGTTTTGCCAAGAGAACACACTGGTCATAGCAAACACCATCTTTCAACAACACAAGAGAAGACTCTACACATGGACATCACCAGATGGCAAATACTCAAATCACATTGACTATACTCTTTGCAGCCAAAGATGGAGAAGCTCTATAGAGTCAGCAAAAACAAGACCAGAGCTGACTGTAGCTCAGATCATGAACTCCTTATTGCCAAGTTAAGACTTAAATTGAAGAAAGTAGCAAAACAACTAGACCATTAGGTATGACATAAATCAAATCCCTTATGATTATACAGTGGAAGTGACAAATAGATTCAAGGCACTAGATCTGATAGACAGAGTGCCTGAAGAACTGTGGATGGAGGTTTGAGACATTGTATAGGAGACAGTGATCAAGATGATCCCCAAGAAAAGAAATGCAAAAAGACAAGATGGTTGTCTGATGAGGGTTTACAAATAGCTGAGAAAAGAAGAGAAGTGAAAGACAAAGGAGAAAAGAAAAGATATACCTATTTGAAAGCAGAATTCCAATGAATAGCAAGGAGAGATAAGAAAGCCTTCCTCAGTGCAGTGCAAAGAAATAGAAGAAAACAATAGAATGGGAAAGACTAGAGATCTCGTCAAGAAAATTAGAGATACAAGGGAACTTTTCATGCAAAGATGGGCACAATAGAGGACAGAAATGGTATGGACCTAACAGAAGCAGAAGATATTAAGAAGAGGTGGCAAGAATACACAGAAGAACTGTACAAAAAGATCTTCATGACCCAGATAATCACCCAGATGGTGTGATCACTCATCTAGAGCCAGACATCCTGGAATGCGATGTCAAGTGGGTCTTAGAAAGCATCACTATGAACAAAGCTAGTGGAGGTGATGGAATTCCAGTTGAGCTATTTCAAATCTTAAAATATGATGCTGTTCAAGTGCTGCCCTCAATATGCCAGCAAATTTGGAAAACTCAGCAGTGGCCACAGGCCTGGAAAAGGTCAGTTTTCATTCCAATCCCAAAGAAAGGCAATGTCAAAGAATGCTCAACCTACCACACAATTGCACTCATCTCACATGCTAGCAAAGTAATGCTCAAAGTTCTGCAAGCCAGGCTTCAACAGTACATGAATTTTGAACTTCCAGATGTTCAGGCTGGACTTAGAAGATGCAGAGGAACCAGAGATCAAATTGCCAACATCCACTGGATCATCGAAAAAGCAAGAGAGTTCCAGAAAAACATCTACTCTTGCTTTATTGACTACTCCAAAGCCTTTGACTGCGTGGATCACAATAAACTGTGGAAAATTCTTCAAGAGATGGGAATACCAGACCACCTGACCTGCCTCCTGAGAAATCTGAATGCAGGTCAGGAAGCAACAGTTAGAACTGGACATGGAACAACAGACCAGTTCCAAATTGAGAAAGGAGTACATCAAGGCTGTATTTATCACCCTGCTTATTTAACCAATATGCAGAGTGATGCAAATTGCTGGGCTGGATGAAGCACAAGTTGAAATCAAGATTGCTGAGAGAAATATCAATAATCTCAGATATGCAGATGACACCACCCTTATGGCAGAAAGCCAAGAAGAACTAAAGGGTCTTTTGATGAAAGGGAGAAGAATGAAAGAGCTGGCTTAAAACTCAATATTCTGAAAACAAAGAATATGACATCTGATTCCATTACTTCATGGCTAATAGATGGGGAAACAATGGAAACAGTAGGGGGTGGTGGGGCTCCAAAATCACTGTAGATGGTGACTGCAGCCATGAAATTAAAAGACGCTTGCTCCTTGGAAGTAAAGTTATGACCAACCTAGACAGCACATTAAAAAAGCAGAGATATTACTTTGCCAACAAAGGTTTGTTTAGTCAAAGCTATAGTTTTTTCAGTAGTCATGGATGTGATATGTATGGATGTGAGAGTTGTACTATAAAGAAAGTTGAGCACCAAAGAATTGATGCTTTTGAACTGTGATGTTGGAGAAGACACTTGAGAGTCCCTTGGACTGCAAAGAGATCCAACAAGACCATCCTAAAGGAAATCAGTCTTGAATGTTCATTGGAAGGACTGATCCTGAATCTGAAACTCCAATACTTTGGCCACCTGATGCGGAGAACCCACTCATTTGAAAAGCCCCTGATACTGGGGAAGATTCAATGTGGGAGATGGGAATGACAGAGAATGAGATGGTTGGATGGCATCACCAACTCAATGGACATGAGTTTGAGGAAGCTCTGGGAGTTGGTGATGGACAGGGAAGCCTGGCATGCTGCAGTCCATGGAGTCGCAAAGAGTTGGGCACAACTGAGTGACTGAACTGGACTCTGACAAGGTTCAGGTGTGTTTATTTGGGAGTAAGGAAAAAGAAGCCAGCGTGGGCCAGAGCTTGGTCCTAGAGGGATCTGATTCTTTGGCAGGTAACCAAAGGAGTTGAATTGAAACCCAGAAATGAGAAGAGAATATATTGAGCATCCACTGTTGCCTGGGATATGTTCACATTTTTGTATATTGTCTTCTGATTAAAAAAGTAAATCTTTTTTTTTTAAAGTAAATCTTAACTGTGTTTATTTTATAGAAGGTGGGAGAAATGACTGAGTAAACTTTTCCAAGCTTATACATCCAGTAAATGGTGGGAGAGAATTAAACACAAGTCTTATTTCAAAGGTCATGATCTTTCCATGACCACACAAGGCTGCAGAGGTGAGGTAATGTTGCAACAATTTCCAGAGCTTTCACCTAGGTAGACTTACATGTCTCCTGCCATTTGTCATGGTTAGACCTGAGATGAGGATGAGTGGAGACTGTAGAAGAGAGCCAGGTATAGGACCACAACTATTGGAAGAAACAGCTTGAAGAAGCTGGTGTAGGGTACAGCGTCAGCAACAACTGGAGTGTGGGCTTCTTGCTCTGTCTTTGGGCTGGTTACTCTGCCCTAAAGGGGCCTTTGGTTCTCCATTGAAGTCGAAGGCAGAACAATTAACCTAGTTGACTTATGGCAATGATTGTTTTTTCTGTTTTTTTCCCACTTTTATTTACATCTATTTTTTCTGACTTTAATTTTTGGGACATAAGTTTTTGTTTCTTCGGTTTCTTCTGGGATATCTTTTTCTTCTGTGCAGCCTCCTCTTCTGGTTTGGGCACAGTTTGTTCTTTTTCATTAAGGATCATCTCAGTGTGGCAGGGAGAGCTCATGTAAGGGTTGATCCAACCATGAGATCTTTTAGTCCTGTACCCCATCTTGGAGACTTTGTTCACCTGGATGTGCTCAATGACAAGAGAATCTACCTCTAAGCCCTCAAGTTCAGCATTCCTCTCTGCATTTTTGAGTATGTGCAGTAAAAATTTATCATTCTTTTTGGGCCACCGACCCAGCGTCCAGCCCTCCTGCTGGGCCTGTGCACACCGACCAACTCCACCGTTGTAATGCTGCGGTAGCACCCGCTGCTTCTTTAAAGTGACATCCCCTGGATACTTGGTGGTTTTGAGATAGGCATACCCTTAATGGCCTGGACCATTTCACCAGTGTTCCTAAAGTGAGCATGAAGATTTTAACCTCTTGATTTGCATGACCTTGTGGGGTTGTCTGGGTCAAGTGAATAGCACACATTTTTAGAGGTCACCTAAAGCTGCTTACTGGAAAACAAAGCATGGCAGTGATTCTTAATCTCTCAATATGATGAAAGATATGAGGTTTCCTAGAAAAATATATATAGCCTCATAGTCATACCATTCCACATTCCAAATCTGAGAGGGTCCATAGAACCCTTGAAACTAATAGAGGGTTTGGTCACCAGTCCAAGAGAATCTTTAGACTGAGGAAATCTTTAGACCAAGCATGCAGAGCCTTTTCAGAAGTGTTTGCTTAAAGGAGTGCTGGCATTATTGCAAGATGATGTTTTGGCTGCTTCTAGCAACACATACTAATTTAGAGTTAATAAATTCTGTTTTACTTAATTCTTTTTAAAGTCTCACAACAATCCTACAAGGTAGGTACTACCATCATTAGCCTTGCTTATATAGATGAGGAAATGACTCAGAAGAATTCAAAAATGTTCTCAAAGTTACAGATACAGTAAGTGGAGATGTGCTCAATAAAAAATTGTGTTGTTCAATAATGTCCTATCTTAAAACAAATACTTGTCAGTTTTTGACCTGGTATAACTGATAAGTGGGTATAATGTTTAACACATATATCATGTAAAGAAATTGTGATATTAGGTTTTGATTGTAAACACTTGTTTGGGGTGACAAATGGTACCTGCCAGATTAGAAATTTCATAGCAACAAGCTCTACGGCTTAGCTTTGTTTCTTATGCATCTTAGAAATTTATCTAAATTTCAAAAAGGGATTTGCTGGTGACAAACACTTTATGAAATGGGAAGTACTCATTACCCAGGTAACATTTCTTTCTGCTAGCAAATTATGCGGAGAATACAGAGCTTTTTGTGTAGTGCTTTTACCTTGAAAATATTTTAAAGCTACTAGCCTATCAAGCTTCACCACATTTTATGGGGTCAGTCAATATGAATTTCACCTTTCCCATCCTGTGGGTCGCTTTTAGGGACCTGCAGGTGCCAAGACCATCAGACAGAGCCCGCTTAGAGTGTTTGTATACTTCAAGACAACATTCATGCAGAGAGAGTGGTAAATCCATTTGTGGAAGAAGGTAGGGCCTTTGTGAGAGAACACACAAAGCAACAAAGGAACTTGTTGAAAGACACAAGACTACAAAGCAAATCCACGGCTCCCTGGGGCTGCTGTGAGTACTTGCTTTTACAAGGCTGCTACTAAATATTTTCCTGACAGAACTGAAAACAACCTGCCAGATTTTACATGTGTCTCTTTGGAGAAAGCCATAGGTGGTTATCAGAAAAGAAAAAACATTCAGTGGTTTCAAAACTTTCTTCCTACTAGAAAATCATCTAGAGGGAAAGAATAACTATTCTTGTGTGTTCTGATTCACTTACTTCTGTTCTGTTCTGTGGATTTCTTTGTAAAGGTGTTGGGGTCTCTGTCTCTCTCTGCCCTTTTTTTTTCCTCTCTCTCTCTCTCCCCTCTTTTTTCCCTCCGAAATCAGACCAAACAACAAACAAACCCACAAACAAAACCCCCCAAGTTTGTTGGCTCACTATTCTACTACTTTCTCATGCACTTGGAGACCTTGAAGCTCAAACCTGAGAACGTAAGAGTTATAGACATGTTTCAGGAGTGTCTGATGCACAGGAAGGTAAATAATAAATAATCTTTATTTTTCAAAGGGGAACAATTTAAGCATCTTTGCCTACACACTCAAAGGAGAAACTCTTCTGGACTTTTGTGAATTGTTGCCAGTCCTTGGTTATATATACTACCCTATAATTCAGAGTTTCTTGAAAGGAGTTAAACAATTTTAAGGCCACCATAAATTTTATTATTATTTCCTGGTATCTATTACTTGGGCTCTCAGGGTGATCATCAAATTTGTATTCTCTTTGAATCATTCTAAATGAGAATTTGTCTCCAAAAATGATTATTTTTTGGTGTGTTTCAAAAGGAAAATTGGTGCTATAGGCTAATGACTGTGGAAAATGATTTTTGAATATAGCATGGGATTATTTTTGAGATGTATTTTTGGTGTTCAAAAACCTCAGAAACCTGGAAGCAAAACTGACCAGCTTATAAAATGCAAACAGGGACATGTCTTTGATTCTGGAGAATTTTTCTTTGTAGAATTAAAGACAAAAGGAAAGAAGGGAAGAAGAGAGAAGGGCAAAGAAAGATATGCACACTAATGTGAAATATTTGATTGCCGTTTCCCCAAATTGTTGCCTAGAAAGTATCTATTTATTGCAGTCAAAGTCAAGTGATATTACACTGAGTTACAGTTTTATAGACCCCAGAGCTGGACAATTCTAGTTAAAAAATTAGCTTCTTGCCTTCCTGCTACAAGTTTTTAATATCTGTTGAGTTGCTTATGGGGTATACAAATATTTTTTGCAACAGGTGCTTATGAGAGAGAGAAACAACTGACAGCATTTCCTTATAGCAGGGAATTCATACAACAAACAAAGCAAAGCAGACAGTATGTCAAATTAAAGCCCATTTCATGAGTGTGTGACCCTCAGGGGCACACACTAGATAGAACATACAGTCTTTTGCAACATGATTTTGTAAATTGTGTTTGCCTGCTTCTATTGCAAAAGAGATTTTTTTCCTAATCATTTCAACTCCTTTGTATTTGCTTTAGCATAATCCTTTTAAAAGACACAGTAGGATATTTAGAGTCCTGAATTACACATTAAATGTATAACCATTCCTGGACACCTTCCTAATTTATATAGAGCTGTTTCAAAACAGGATGAAATTTTGAAAATATTGTGATCTAAAATATTCAGTATTTCAAAAAATGGTAAGGTTTAGTGCTGAGAACATTGTGATGAAACAACGTTTAGACTACTAATGACATTATGGGTAGGTGAATTCCTTTTGCTGGATAGTTTGACAGCAGAGTCCGTTCAAAAGAGATGATCCTCTGAGATAAGAATTCTAGGGGAGTTTCCTCAGGTAGTATGTGACAGAAGTCGGACAGAATATTCATTACAGTGGCATTATAATGCTATCTATAATTTCATTGTGAAGCCAGTGATAAAATATGCAAAATAGCTGTGAAGTAATTTATTAAAGTAGTTCTGATACAGTGTGAAAAAAGAAAATATAAAATGGCAGGAATGCAAGATTTGCATTCTTGCAGGTATACAAGAATAGGCAGGTATATGAATAAGAGCAAGAAGACAAGAGTCCCAAATGGAAAATGTAAACAGGTTTAACAAGGGAGTCCATTGCTTTAAAAAAACATATTATTAGCATTACTCTTATGTCACCTTTTAAGATAATTACAGTTGGTGCTTCCTATCCATTTCAGATTCAAGAAATTTTGGATCAAAAATACTTGAAAAAAAAATTCCAGAAAGCAAAACTTGAATTTATTGTGTTGGCAACATTTACTTTGTGTTTACAACTGTTTACACAGCATTTACATTGTATTAAGTATTATAAGTATGATTCACCTGGTGGCTCAGTGGTAAAGAATCTGCCGACCAGTGCAGGAGACACAGCAGACATGGGTTCAATCCCTGGGTTGGGAAGATCCCTTGGAGAAGGAAATGGCAACCCACTCCAGTATTCTTGCTTGGGAAATCCTATGGACGGAGAAGCCTGATGGACTACACAGTCCATGGGGTCGCAAAAGAGTCAGACACAACTTAACAACTAAAACAACAACAGGGTATTATTAGTAATCTAGAGATGATTTAAAGTATACAAGAGGATGTACATAGGTTATATGGACTTCCTTGGTGTCTCAATGGTAAAGAATTTGATGCCAGTGCAGATAATGCAGGAGACCTGGGTTCAATCTCTGAGTTGGGATGATCTTCTGGAGAAGGGAATGGCTACCCACTCCAGTATTCTTGCCTAGAGAATCCAGATTTATGGACAGAGGAGCCTGGTGAGCTATACTGCATGGGGTCAGTAGCAAAGAATTGGACACAATTGAGCGACTAAGTTACACAAACAGAGGTTATATACAAATATCCACTATTTTGTATGAAGGACTTCAGCATTTGTGGATTTTGGTGTCTGTGTGGGATTCTGGAGCCAATCTCCCAAGGATACCCAAGGACAACTGTATATAACAGTAAGCTGATACATGTATGAATTAATAATACTCCAATACCACGTTGACAATGTTCAGGGCATCACCATAACAGGCTGAGTCTACCTCTGGCAGTTCTCTGGAGAGGCACTCATTTACTATGGTCCACAGTTTAACCCTTGGAAGATTCTTCTCAGGATGGACTCACATTACCCAAGCTTGTGCAGCTGAATGCTAACCCAGAGTGCCCCACTATGATTTACAATGAGCTGTTGAATCATTGCACAGAATGTTGGGTCAGTACAACCAGGGCCTTCTGTCCTCTGTGAAGGCTTGAACAAGCAATGCAGGGAGCCAGAGCATCAGAAAATGGCCTGTTTTGCATGAGAAGAGAGCAAAAGGAATTGAATGGCATGACTATGTTTTCATATAACATGACTGTCACTCTTTAGATAGCGTGATACTAGGGTCTCACAATGAGGTTGGTGGAGGAGTGAAATATAATTTTCCTTCTACCTTACTGAGTTCTTAGCCGAGATCCTTGTAACCAAAGACAAACTGACACAAGAGAAAAGCAAACAGAAGTTTCTTAACATGTAGACCTTATCTTTCCATAGGAGATACCCAAGGGAAGATGAGTGACTCCCAAGATAGCTTGAGATTCAGACTTTATTTCCCTTTCTTGATAAGGAAAGAGTGAGAGTGGGGTAGAGATGTAGACCTCTTAGGGGAGAGTAAATGATTTTTAGCAAAGATGAGTGGGCACTTAGTAGAGTAGCTAGGAGGTATGATGATTTGTGACTAAGAGTGGGTGTGTTGTTGACTTTTTGTCTCCTTACCTGTGGTGAGTCAGTCTCCCCTGGTTGAAGAAACTGCCACAGAGGGAATATTGAGCTTCTTTTGGAGGATTTGCTTTTAGGCAGATAAGGGGAGTTTGGAGAAAGTCTCTCTCTGCATTTGTATTTTTCAAGTGCCTACAGATCAAAATAATCAATAAACCAAAATGGCACATTTTGAAGTAGCGTGTTCTCTTATCTTTCAGTGGTTTTGCTAGAAGACCTGAAACTCCATCACCTTAGCTGCCTACAGCCTCCTCTATACTCCACATTAGGGTTGCCCTTCTCCCGATGCAAGAATACCAAATGGCCATTAACTGAAGATTTATTTTCCCTAGACAGTACTTAAATGTCCCCTGCCAACATTTGTCTTTGTAGCTTCTCCTTGGCTGTTTCCATGGCTGACCATTCGCCACCCCTCCATTCCACCACTGCCCTCTGTGTTAAATAGGTTAATATCTTCTACCAGTTGAAAGTCAAGTTCTGCTTACCTGTTTTCTTCCAGATGATGAAATGTCTCTGTATTGATCCATTGCATGTGTAACAGCAGTACTAATTTTCTAAGTTCTTGTGGGTGTGTACTTTACTGTTGCTCAGTTCAGTTCAGTTCAGATCAGTCGCTCAGTCATGTCCGACTCTTTGCGACCCCATGAATCGCAGCACGCCAGGCCTCTCTGTTTATCACAAACTCCCGGACTTCACTCAGACTCACGTCCATTGAGTCCGTGATACCATCCAGCCATCTCATCCTCAGTCATCCCCTTCTCCTCCTGCCCCCAATCCCTTCCAGCATCAGAGTCTTTTCCAATGAGTCAGTTCTTCGCATGAGGTGGCCAAAGTACTGGAGCTTCAGCTTTAGCATCATTCCTTCCAAAGAAATTCCAGCGTTGATCTCCTTCAGAATGGACTGGTTGGATCTCTTTGCAGTCCAAGGGACTCTCAACAGTCTTCTCCAACACCACAGTTCAAAAGCATCAATTCTTCGGCACTCAGCCTTCTTCACAGTCCAACTCTCACATCCATACACGACCACAGGAAAAACCATAGCCTTGACTAGACGGACCTTAGTCGGCAAAGTAATGTCTCTTCTTTTGAATATACTAT
>SJXQ01008320.1:583360-611347 GCA_006408695.1 Aepyceros melampus | reverse complement strand
CACACAGTCAAAGGCTTTGGCATAGTTAATAAAGTAGAAGTAGATCAGGAAAACATCTTTCTGCTTTATTGACTATGCCAAAACCTCTCTGTTACCAACTGAAAAATGGAAATTATAGCAATATCTTTTCCCTCACAGGGCTAAACATTTGACTCTTTAGCATTTCGTGAAATTTATTTTTAATTATTATTAAAGCATTTTCTAAGTCTAAAATCTAATAATTCTTCAACAGATTAAAATGTTAAATATTTACATAAACCTTCCAGATATGTTCATATCCAGGTTTAAATAGTTGAATTGGCTCATATCTTTTCTGTAAGGCCTCTAATATCTAATTCATTAGATTTTTTAAAAAATTATCAATTGTTTGGGGCAAAGACATATAGTCAATGTGTACTATTATTCACAGATAGGATTTAGTGAACAAGATGTATGTTTCTGTTTCTTGTTTCATCATCTACTAGATCCATTTCTTGAAGAGTTTATTCATAATTCTTGAGTTAGCCAATATCAATTAAATTTATAGAACCTAAAATTAAGGGTAAACATGCCATCTATTTGTGAGTCGGCAACATGGTACAATTTAGGGAAATAAAAATTCAATCACCTTAAGTATTCATAAAACAGATTGGATCCCTTAGTGGTAGTGTCCAAAGAGAGTGAGAGTAGATAAAATCTAATTCTTGGATTTGCAACTTAGGGATCTGAGGAGATCTTGAAGGGAAGATCCATTAACATGATCTTTCTATTTACAGAAAAGATGTTTCAGAAAAAGATTTAAAGAATTACTGTGTAGATAAGATTGAGAGGTTATGTAAACTAAAAAATAACTTACAGAGAATGGTGACTATTCATTATGTTTTCAAAGAAAAAATAAATTGGCTTGCATTATGATTGGGGGAAAAAAAACTGTGATTTGATGCAATTAACTGTGATAAGACTAACACTTTTCAGAACTATCTTAAGAATGAGGAAGTACAAAGATAGATATGTTCTCATCATCGCATTCAAGAACTGTATAATCTATTGTGAAGGAAAATATATGCACATATCCCCAGAAACACTCTTTGACTGTTTGTCAGTGCATCAGCGTTTCAGACTATTCTTATTACAGTTACTAGCCTGGAGAATCCCAGGGACGGCGGAGCCTGGTGGGCTGCCATCTATGGAGTCGCACTCGCACAGAGTTGGACACGACTGAAGCGACTTAGCAGCAGCAAGTATCTTAAGAACTTACTATTTGCCAAGCACATGCAAAATGCTGGACTGGATGAAGCACAACCTGGAATCAAAATTGCAGGGAGGAGTATCAGTAACCTCAGATATGCAGAGGACACCACCCTTATGGCAGAACGTGAAGAAGAACTAAAGAGCCTCTTGATGAAAGTGAAAGTGGAGCGTGAAAAAGGTGGCTTAAAGCTCAACATTCAGAAAACAAAGATCATGGCATCTGGTCCCATCACTTCATGGGAAATAGATGGGGAAACAGAGGAAACAGTGTCAGACTTTATTTTTCTGGGCTCCAAAATCACTGCAGATGGTGACTGCAGCCATGAAATTAAAAGACGTTTACTCCTTGGAAGAAAAGTTATGACCAACCTAGACAGCATATTCAAAAGCAGAGACATTACTTTGCCGACTAAGGTCCACCTAGTCAAGGCTATGGTGTTTCCTGTGGTCATGTATGGATGTGAGAGTTGGACTGTGAAGAAGGCTGAGCGCCGAAGAATTGATGCTTTTGAACTGTGGTGTTGGAGAAGACTCTTGAGAGTCCCTTGGACTGCAAGGAGATCCAACCAATCCATTCTGAAGGAGATCAGCCCTGGGATTTCTTTGGAAGGAATGATGCTAAAGCTGAAACTCCAGTACTTTGGCCACCTCATGTGAAGAGTTGACTCATTGGAAAAGACTTTGATTCTGGGAGGGGTCGGGGACAGGAGAAGAAGGGGACGACCGAGGATGAGATGGCTGGATGACATCACTGACTTGATGGACCTGAGTCTGAGTGAACTCTGGGAGTTGGTGATGGACAGGGAGGCCTGGCATGCTGTGATTCATGGGGTCACAAAGAATCAGACATGACTGAGCAACTGAACTGGACTGAGCAAGTATCTTAAGAACTTACTATTTGCCACGCACATGCAAAATGCTCAACTGGATGAAGCACAAGCTGGAATCAAAATTGCAGGGAGGAGTATCTGTAACCTCAGATATGCAGAGGACACTACCCTTATGGCAGAAAGCGAAGAAGAGCTAAAGAGCCTCTTGATGAAAGTGAAAGAGGAGAGTGAAAAAGTTGACTTAAAATTCAATGAAAATCATGGCATCTGGTCCCATCACTTCATGGCAAATAGATGAGTAAACAATGGAAACAGTGACAGATTGTTTTCTTGGGCTCCAGCATCACTGCAGACAGTGACTGCAGCCATGAAATTAAAAGATGCTTGCTCCTTGGAAAAAAAGCTATGACCAACCTAGACAGCATATTAAAAAGCAGAGACATTAGTTTGTTAACAAAGGTCTGTCTAGTCAAAGCTACAGTGTTTCCAGTAGTCATGTATGGGTGTGAGAGTCATGTATGGATGTGACCATAAAGAAGGTTGAGTGCCAAAGAACTGATGCTTTTGAACTGTGATGCTGGAGAAGACTCTTGACAGTCCTTTGGACTGTAAGGAAATCAAACTAGTCAATCCTGAAACAAATCAGCCTCGAATATTCATTGGAAGGACTGATGCTGAAGCTGAAGCTCCAATACTTTGGCCATCTGATGTGAAGAACTGACTCATTTGAAAAGACCCTGATGCTGGGAAAGATCGAAGGTGGGAGGAGAAGGGCATGACAGAGGATGAGATGTTTGGATGGCATCACTGACTCAATGGATATGAGTTTGAGCAAGCTCCAGGAGGGTAGTTATGGATAGGGAGGTGTAGTATGGTACAATCCATGGGGTTGCAAAGAGTTAGACACCACTGAGTGATTGAACTGAACTTAAGCATTGTATTACCAGTTTAAAAGCATTATCTCTTTTAATCCTCATGGTAATCCTATGAAAAGATAGTATTGTTATTCCTATTTAATAGATGATGAAATTAAGAATCTGGTTGAGAATCTTGGCCAACATCAGAAGACCAGTAGGGAAAGGGTAAGGGCTCAATCCAGGAGCGTGGAATTTCACAGCTCAGCTCATAACCACTGCAGTCAGAGAACAGCACATTATGCCTACCAGGGGAATGCCTGAGAGGGTGTAACCAGTTCTGATTAGGAAGGGTTCTGTGGTGGCGATCCACTTTAACATGTGACTTTAAAGATGTGAAGAATCTCTACAGAAATGAAGAGAAAGGAATCCCATGATGAGAAAATACATGAGCAAGGCACACAGATGAGAAATGCAGAAAATGCTGAGTGATCTTATAGGAATGAGGGTATATGGATAAGAAGAAGATAGTCAAAAAGTAATAGGTGATGCAACTGGAAATTTAATCATTAAATATTAATATGGGCTTCCCAGGTGGTGCAGTGGTAAAGGTCGGGAAAGATGCCTTGGAGAATCCTTGAAGAATGCCTCCAAAGATTCCTTGGAGAAGGAAATGGCAACCCATTCCAGTATTCTGTCTGGGTGACAGTCCATGGGGTCACGAAATGTTGGACATGACTGAGCTAGCACAAGCATCCTATTTTATGTTATATGTAATTTAAATTATATTCTTGAGGGAGGCCAGTGATTCCCAAGAAGTGAAGACAGTTTGGTCAAGGTGTATCCTAAGTACAATAGAGGCTGCCTCCTGAGATTCCTGGTAACTCAAACAGTAGAGTCTGCCTGCAATGTGGGAGACCCAAGTTCAATCCCTGGGTCAGGAAGATCCCCTGGAGAAGGAAATGGCAACCCACTCCAGTATTCTTGCCGGGAAAATCTGATGGACGGAGGAGACTGGTGGGCTACAGTCCTTGGGGTCGCACAGAATCGGACACAACTAAGTGATTTCACTTTCTTGAGATTCACTATCAGAAGAAACCAATGTCAATGATGGGAAGATATCAATCCCTCCAGTGTATAAATAGAGCCTGACTTCTCCCAGCAGAAATGCCCTGCAGACACACTCTGAATCTCTGCCCTTCTTTGGGAAACAACTCTCTTCTGCTCCCAAGAAACTTTCATTGTGATGCTTCTAAAAAACTTAAATATGCATACCAAGCAACTGGGTATCCTTTTTAAATGTTGATTTTGTTTCACTGGGTTCTGGCCCCACCCAAGCTGCCTGTCTCAAGGACCCCATTTTGCAACAGAAAGCTTTGGTACACAGCAGGAAGAATTGCTTACCTAACTGTTCTCTTAAACTGGAAAGATGCTTCACGTGCCTTAGTCAAAACCTGTTTCTGCTCAAAACATCTGTTCTGCCCAAAACATTGTTCTGAAACAATTTCTTTGTGTTCTTTAAGGCAAGGAAGTATAGCTAACATTCAAATGTAGTGGACATTTTTACATAGGCACTAAGGTTCTTTTAGGATCACATTAATTAAGTAAATGGCATAACGCCTACTGGGCAACAGCTATTATGCAACGAAGGTAATTTATGATATGACTGTGCCAAACAATTTTAAAAATAGGAAAACTTGTTTTAAACCATATGAACTAATAGGAAACAAAGAAAGTGATATCACTGTAGGTCCTTTCCTAAATCCAAGGAGAATGACATAATACTTTGATTTTTAAAAAGTTCTTAGGGTGTAAATTCATGCAGAAGCAACCTTATGCAGTGTAAATTCACTGAGTAATTTTATGGCATCACTGTAATTGCTGGGCTTTCGACCTCAGTGAAAATATACTCAGTTCTAACGTTAAGGGCAGCAAATCTTTTCTCAGATGCTAGAAATAGATAATGAATGTCCTAAAGAATATATTTCTGAAAAACCAAATGAAATGACAACAACATTAGCCAGTGTCCCACGAACCTTGGTTGTTTTTCAAGATGAATCTACTTGGGATTCTAGATAGTATTTGAATTTTCACCATATTATATGTTACTGTGGTAGAAAATATCATGAGGTCATCTAGCACTGTAGTTACAATCTGGCACAGGATGCCCTGCAATTTTTCTAAAACCCTCCAACAAATAGATTAGTCAACATTCCCTGGTAACATATTTCATTATCTCAAAGGCACTTAGGGACATAGGGCATCCAAAAAAAAATTGCTTCCACTTTACTCTAAATCCTTTTCTTTTGTTCTGCTCTCATCCAACACAGAAAACATCTGCTCACCAGCACCCACATGATCTTCCGTGAGTGCCTGGTTATGGTGTAAAGCACTCACCCAGACTTTGCTTCCTCAGCTTAAATCTCAGCTCCTCAACCTTTCCTCAAAAACTCCTGAGCCCAAGGAGTATTTCCTTTTTCTGTTTCAACATCAGATAGCCTCAAAATTATGTATTTCACTTTATGTAGTACAGTCCAGAATCAATCATGAAACTCTTAAGGACATAGCCAATAACAGCACATCATTGCTTTGTGGAATATGCTCCGGTTTCCATCCCAGAATCCTATTAGTATTTGCTACTGTGGTTATCAAAGAATTCAGCTATCGTTTAGGACATGCCTATTTATAAATTTATAGAACTGAGAGTTGAAATCAACCTTAAAGGCCATCTGATCCACCCTTCTCATATATAAATGCTGTATGAGAAGCCTCACAAATTGAAACTACTTCCTATTCTAGGTCACAAGAGTTTAGAATGTTGAGATTAGATGTATTAACTTGAAATTGCTCATTTCTCTAACCTACCAGTACTGAATGTGTGATTTATAGTTAGCTGTGACCCTGAAGTGAAGATGTCTATACATGGGTAAAGGAGGCCTTGTGTTAATATTAATGTATGGCTACTAGCAGATTGTATTGCTATCATTTTCGATCTTGATTATAACTGCTACATCTTTAACTTTCCAAAGTACTTTGAAGAATTACAACCCTGGATGACAACTAAAATATTCAGTATGAAGGGGCTTTTGGAGTGTATCCTACCCAAAGCCCAGCTTAAATCTCCTCTACTGTATCATCAACAAATAAACTGTCATTGAACCTCTATTTCCTTGGTGTGAGACTCAGTGGTTCATGAGGATTTAGACAGTTCTAATTCTTAATAAAATTATCTGAGTTAAATCCAAATCTGCCTCCACTTAAGTATAACTTGTTCATTTTAGTCTCAGAGGCTTCCTGTGACTTTGTTTATAAGCACCTGCATGCATGTTACATTATTACAGTCCCATCCCTCTCCTTGCAACCTTATGGACTGTAGCTCACCAGGTTCCTCTTTCCATGGGATACTCCAGGCAAGAATACGAGAGTCAATTATCATTTCCTCCTCCAGGGGATTTCCCGACCTGGGAATCAAAACCACATCTGCTTCATCTCCTGCATTGAAGGCGGATTCTTTACTCAGTGAGCCACCTGAGAAGCCCTTATAGGCACCTTCAATTCAGTCGCTCAGTCGTGTCTGACTCTTTGTGACCCCATGAATCGCAGCACGCGAGGCCTCCCTGTCTATCACCGTCTCCTGGAGTTCACTCAGACTCATGCCCATCGAGTTGGTGATGCCATCCAGCCATCTCATCCTCTGTTGTCCCCTTTTCCTCCTACCCCCAATCCGTCCCAGAATCAAAGTCTTTTCCAATGAGTCAGCTCTTCGCATGAGGTAGACAAAGTACTGGAGTTTCAGCTTTAGCATCATTCCTTCCAAAGAACACCCAGGGCTGATCTCCTTTAGAATGAATTGGTTGGATCTCCTTGCAGTCCAAGGGACACTCAAGAGTCCCAACACCACAGCTCAAAAGCATCAATTCTTTGGTGCTCAGCTTTCTTCACAGTCCAACTCTCACATCCATACATGACCACTGGAAAAACCATAGCCTTGACTAGATGGACCTTTGCTGGCAAAGTAATGTCTCTGCTTTTGAATATGCTGTCTAGGTTGGTCATAACTTTTCTTCCAAGGAGTAAATGTCTTTTAATTTCATGGCTGCAGTCACCGTCTGCAGTGATTTTGGAGCCCCAAAAAATTAAGTCTGACACTATTTCTACTGTTTCTCCATCTATTTCCCATGAAGTGATGGGACCAGATGCCATGATCTTCATTTTCTGAATGTTGAGTTTTAAGCGAACTTTTTCACTCTCCTCTTTCACTTCCATCAAGAGGCTTTTGAGTTCCTCTTCATTTTCTGCCATAAGGGTGGTGTCATCTGCATATCTGAGGTTATTGGTATTTCTCCCGGCAATCTTGATTCCAGCTTGTGTTTCTTCCAGTCCAGGGTTTCTCATGATGTACCCTGCACAGAAGTTAAATAAGCAGGGTGACAATATACAGCCTTGACGTACTCCTTTTCCTATTTGGAACCAGTCTGTTGTTCCATGTTCAATTTTAACTGTTGCTTCCTGAGCTGCATACAGATTTCTCAAGAGGCAGGTCAGGTGGTCTGGTATTCCCATCTCTCTCAGAATTTTCCACAGTTTATTGTGATCCACACAGTCAAAGGCTTTGGCATAGTCAATAAAGCAGAAATAGATGTTTTTCTGGAACTCTCTTGCTTTTTCCATGATCCAGCAGATGTTGGCAATTTGATCTCTGGTTCCTCTCCCTTTTCTAAAACCAGCTTGAGCATCTGGAAGTTCATGGTTCACTTATTGCTGAAGCCTGGCTTGGAGAATTTTGAGCATTACTTTACTAGCATGTGAGATGAGTGCAGTTGTGTAGTAGTTTGAGCATTCTACTATGTGCTGAAAATCCACAAGTCCTTCAGCTGAGGTCATAATCCCCATATGTCCCTCCCTCCTCTAGACAAAGTCCTGTCAACTGTGGGAGGACCATTAGCTTCACCATGTAGGACCATGACTTTCCTCACTCTTGACACTGAGCTTCAATCAAAACAGTGAAGGTCACAGGAGCATCTGTGGCAGGCACATCACCATGATGATGTTAATCGTGCTATTTACTTAAACTTATGGTTTTTCCTCCACAAAAGCTCTTTAATTTTTTTTCAGGAATGATTTTCTCCTGCTTTCCATGGACAGCCATTTTTGTGGTTGAAGGAAATTGAATAAGCATGCAAACTAAATTCTTGATAAACCATCAAACAGGAAGGGCTGAAGACAAAAGCCATCAGCTGGCTGTGGATTCCTCCCCATACATGAATACTGAACCTCACTAAACCCTGGTTTGGAGTTTGGTCATTTGCATGATTTCGAGTTCACCTTCACCATATCTTTGTCCAGTCTTCATTTCCTCCATATGGTCTCCAGGATAATTTTTCTAGGCTTTGCCAAATACCTTGATTTTTTTTTTAATTGACAAGTTTCTGCCCTTGGTATCTCCATGATTATGTTGGTGAATCTATGCTGATTCAATTGCTTTCATTCTTTAGAAATCACTGAATACACTTTAATAACACCATATAGAAAGTGTTGAATACGTGTCAAAGCGATATCTGTAAATTTTGATATCCTCCTCCTTCCCATTTAAAAAAAAATAAATTTGTCTATTTTTGGGTGTGCTGGGTCTTCGTTTCCCTGTGCAGGCTTTCTCTAGCTGCAGCAATAGGGGAATGCTCTTTGTTATGCGTCGGTTTCTCATCACGGTGGTGGCTTCTCTTGTTACAGAGCCCAGGCCCTTGATCATGTGGACTTCAGCAGTTGTGGCTCTGGGGCTCTAGAGCACAGGCTCAGTAATTGTGGCATATGGGCTTAATTGCCTGTGGCACATGGGATCTTCCTGGACCAGTGTTCGAACCCATGTCTCCTGCATTGGCAGGTGGATGCTTTACCAGTGAGCCACCAGGGAAGCCCATCCTTCTTCTCATCGTAACAGTTGCTCCATTCTACCTCATCCAGCATCTGTCTTATCCCCCATGGTTCCTCAGAGATTCTCAGGACGACTTTCCCTAGCTAAGCATTTATTATTCAAGTAGAGTTGATTTACAATATCACATTAGTTTCAGATGTACACCATAGTGTTTCAATAGTTTTATAGCTTATACTCCATTCAAAGTTATTGTAAGATAATGACTATATTTCCCTGTGCTGTACAATACATCCTTGTTTCTTGCCCATCCCTTTTATCCCCTCCCCACTGGTAACCACTAGCTTGCTCTCTGTATCTGTGAGTCTATTTCTATTGTGTGCACTCTTTTGTTTTATTTTTTTTAGATTCCATATATAAGTGATAACGAGTGTTTGTGTTTCTCTGTCTGACTTATTTCACTAAGCATAATACACTCTCATTCCATCTACATTGTTGCAAATGGCAGAATTTCATTTTTTTATGGCAATTTATCTTTATACCCTAAAACACAGCTTACTTGGGACAGAAGACTTTGCTCTTCATATAACACAGTTAAACTTCCTTTTACTTTATCTTCACTTAAGCTAGAACTAAGTTCACTCTAAAGCAATGCTTTTCTGCACAGAAGCCAAACCAAAAGAAAAAAAATTTGCTTAATAATATATATTAAATTTTTATTATATATCAGGTACTATTTGGGAAACTGCATTTCATTTTTTTCATAGAAATGGATAAAAACCCACAAAAATATCTGTTACAACTCATATCCTCTGTTTAGCATAGTATCTCCTTTAATAGTACCTGTTTATAGTTACCACACAATTTTAAAGTGTTTTCACATAAATTACATAACCCAATGTTGATAAAATTTCAACTACACAGACATCTCCTTTTTCATAGATATAGACTCTGAGTTTCCTTGAAATTAAGTGTAAATCTTCTAAAAATTCCATGATACTTCAAAGGCAAGGAAAAAAAGAGAATGACCTCAAATTTAGTGCTTTGAAAATCATATCACCTACCTAATGCATTTTTCTTATTCTTAAAGTCAATATTCACTAATATATAGACATGTATATTTGCATTGGTAATTTTTTGGTAAGAAATGTATAGTATTGGTGATTTTATTATAAGAATTTTGTTTTTGGAAAGTTTCCTCTTCTTTGATCTGTCTTCCCTTTCAAACTCAGAACAAAAAAGCTTATCGACCTTTTACCTGATTAAAAATAAAATGTGTTCCTGCCATTTAGGCTCCATATCTGATCCTGCCCTGTTTCCTTTGGCATGACTCAAGGGCTTTATGATGGGCTGGTCAGACTTTCATTGCTTCTACTTCATTAGTCAGTTTTGACTTGAAAGTCAGAATTTGATCCAGAAATAAGTCTTTTCATCCTCTGCTCAGACATCCTGGCAAAAGGCAAGAAAGCATCCTCAGAATCTTTGCTCTGAGTTGGATCTTGAGGTTTAGCTCACTCTTCTCCTTTCAAAAAGAAATGTAAAAAGAAAGCCAGTTCATATAAGCAACATCTGATTCTCTGAATAAAATTACCTCTCTTTCTGTGCCTTTTCTGTTTTCATTCAAGAGTTCTTCACAGGCTTCCCACCCTTAGCTTGGTGGATTTTTTTACTAGGTGCATGAGACAGGGTTCAACCAGGGAGGAGGAACAACGACAAGTGTGACGGTAAAACAGATTTCTATAGGGCTTCTGTCCTTCCTAGTTGAGGGAGAGGTGGGGTGCTTGAGGAATAGCCAGCCCTGAAGCCAAGCAGATCCACTGGTAACCACGACTTTCTTCTTTATTATCTGTGAGTCTGCTTCTTTTTTGTTATATGCACTCATTTATTGTACTTTTAGATTCTGCATGTAAGTGATATCATACAGCTTTTGTCTTTCTCTATCTGACTTAGCATATTACCCTCCAAGTCCTCCATGTTCTTGCCAATGGCAAAATTTCATTCTTATTAACTCATCAATAAGTTATATTAAACAAATACCTTAATTCACATTTTTCTGTGTTCTCACAATAACACTTATTCTACCATAACCTTTTCTTCCTTATATTGTTAGATTTGATTTGCTAATATTTTGTTTATAGTTTCTCAATTTTACATTCACAAGTGACATTGGTGAATGTTTTTAGGTTATTTTTCTCTCTGTCATGTTTTTGTTTTACAGTTATTCTAGCCTTGTCAAATAAGTTGGAAAGCTTTCCAATTATTTATGTTCTGTCCCTTCCCAATGTTTCCTCCTGTGAATTTCAGGACATTAAATTCATTGTTTTTGAATTTTTCAGTCTCTCAAAATAATTTTTTTATAAGAAGTATTTTTCCTTTCTTTTTTAAATTCTGGGTAATAGTTCTGCTGATTTCTCATGTGGGGTTTTATCATCAGGCCAAGAGACAACCATCCCAATGTGATAAAACCATGATAGAAAACATATATGTGCTATTTCATTGCCCCTTAGCCATTTTTAAGTTGATTCAACTAACGCTTACTGCTGAGTATGCAAGGAGTATCATAATGGGATCGAAGGTGAAGGAAATAAATTTTTTTATGATAGACGTGAAAGACATCATCTGGCCTTTAGAAACTTAAAATGGGGAGTAACAACATGTACTCCTGGAATAATTTAATGAAAGCACAAATAAATGTATTCATAACACTTCATGATTAAGCATAAAATGAGTATGGAAATGCACAGAGGATGTGCCCAAGTGCTGAGTGACAAAAGTTAAAAGGAATTAGTCAGAAAATGCCTAAGAGTAGAGGAGCTCTGAGCTGAATATTGAATTAGGAGATACACACAAAGTGAGATAGTATTTAGAACAGTATGTGAATAGGCAGGTAAACAACAATAAACAGATCCATGAGTGGATGATAATATATAAATTAGTATCTCTGAAGCTAAAGGAGACATTTTTTAAAACTCAATTAATGAAACCAGAAAGCATGGTACGGCAATCCTATGACAGTGGCCATCGTCGAGATCCCTACATGTCACAGCTATTTTCAGTCTCCTGATGTTCCCTGGGCTTTGTTCAGGATCCAGAAAGAGGTAAGCCAACTGTGGCATACCTACGCAGCTTGGCTCAAATGTGGTCTTCAATTTACATATATTATCATAATGAATATGTACAAATATGTGCACGCGTAACACACACGTACACATGTTCTGTTTTTGAGGCAAGTGGAATAAGTCTCACAGTCTCTTACTGTGAGGTTTGGGGAGCAATTTGCATTAACAAGCTTGACTTAAGAGTCACCATATAGAAACAGAAAGATGCAGGAATACAAACTGATGCCATGAGGGTTATGAAGCCCTCCTCAGTATCAGGAAAATACTATATCTGAGATCGTTATATCCCCTTTGTGAGTCCATGCTTAAGTCAAACCTTAAGAAATAGTCATTAAAAACAAAGAAAAGGAAAAAGAAAAACTCAATATGATATTACACATCATTTTTGTGATTCTATACTTAGAACAAATCATGAGAAGCATGAGAGTAAAACTCATACACCCATTGAATTCTTAGAGAAATCTGTTTTGAAAGAAAAAAAATCTAGTAATAATTATTAATGTTGATTGATACCTACATTACTTTGCCAACAAAGGTCTGTCAAGTCAAGGCTATGGTTTTTCCAATAGTCATGTATGGATGTGAGAGTTGGACTATAAAGAAAGCTGAATGCCGAAGAATTGATGCTTTTGACCTGTGGTGTTGGAGAAGATTCTTGAGAGTCCCTTAGACTGCAAGATCCAACCAGTCCATCCGAAAGGAAATCAGTCCTGGGTGTTCATTGGAATGATGTTGAAGCTGAAATTCCAACACTTTGATGTGAAGAACTGACTCATTTGAAAAGACCCTGATGCTGGGAAAGATTGAAGGCAAGAGGAGAAGGGGACGACAGAGGATGAGATGTTTGGATGGCATCACTGGCTCAGTGGACATAGGTTTGGGTAAAGTCCGGGAGTTGGTGATGGACAGGGAGGCCTTGCATGCTGCAGTCCATGGGGTCGCAAAGAGTCAGACATAACTGAGCAACTGAACTGAACAGACTTTAAGCAGATATCTACAGAATTGCCTACTTTTCACAGCCATGTGATACCAGTAGCCACTGTGCTTTGTGAGAACCATAAACTAACACAAGAGTGCATACAGATAAACCTGCTTTCAGCTGTCCATTGACCAAGAAGAGCTTCCTAGGTACTGAGGAACATATGACAAATAAGAATTACCTTTACCACATGGGAAGCTCTTCCATCACCTTTAAAGGAAGACCTGATGAGGGGTTTGTATAGATCCGAATCTGGATCTTCACTGTCGCCTTAGTCTCCTCTGATCTTGGGCAGTTATTTTTATTAATATGTTAAGTAGTTAGCATAGTATTGGCAGATACATTCTTACTGAATGGTAGGTCTTTTATTTTCTTCATTATCATTAAAGCAACCTCTTAAGAAGCACTTGCTAGACACAAGGACCAGTCCAAGCACTTTACATGTCTCCTTATGTAATATACCAATTTTATGAATAGGAAATTTCCCCAAGGAAACACACTGAGGAAGAGGAAGAGTCAAGACCCAAAAGGATGCCTTCTGGCTGCATCACTGTCTCTTGGTACCATGCAGAACATGTTTCTGAGCCTTTCATTTTAACCATATCCTATCCGCTTGCCGGGCTTCTCTGGTGGTTCAGCAGTAACCAATCCACCTGCAACAGAAGAGACACACATTCGACCCTTGGAGGAGAAAATGGCCACTCACTCCAGGATTCCTGCCTGGAAAATCCCGTGGACAGAGGGGTCTGGCGAGCTACAGTCCATGGGGTCACAAAGAGTCAGACATAACTGAGCACACACACAGATCGGCTTGCCGCAGAGCAAGGCCTGAACACTGTTGGGATGTGGACTGTGTGATCTATAATATGGCCCACTCTTCTCCACTCAGAAAACAGTCTGACTTGCTAAGCATTAAATGGAAAGCTTTTCCTAAGAATGTTATCAAGATTGCATCTTTTTTCTTTTAAGATTTTTTTTAATATGGACCACTTTTTTAAGACTTTATTGAGTTGGTTGCAACACTGCTTCTGTTTTATGTCTTGGTTTTTTGTCCACAAGGCATGTGGGATTTTAGCTCCCTGACCAGGGATCAAACCTCTACTCCCTGCACTGGGAGGCAAAGTCATAACCACTGGACCCCCAAGGAAGTCTCTCAAGATTGTATCTTTAATATGGTGCTTTTTAGAAGTAAATTCTTACAATAATTAATTGCACCATATGTTTTATCAATTACTGTTATTTATTAGTTTCTTCCATGGTTGGAGTCAAGACAGTGGAAGTTACAAAGTATGACTCCTGTCTTCAAGGATAAGTAAGAAAATATAAAAGGAAAATCCACAGCTTATGAGTGGGAACAAACGAGAAATCTCTTAACAGTGAAGCAGTCAATGAAAGTAATCTCATCATCCCATCACAGACATTTCAGAATAGGTTCAGGAGCCATTCTCATTTCCTAATTCATTCTTAACATTTTTAGGCAAAGACAATTAAACATTCAGAGGCTTCCAGAATCAAGACAGGGTCCTAGACTAGACTGTACCCTTCTTAATCTATGCTCAAGGAGTGGGAAAAAGGAAGCCATCTTCAGCCCTCACTGAGAATATTCCTCAATAGAAGTTTCTAGTGGCAAGTTACCTTTTCCTGTTTCCTCATAGCATATTCCTTAGTCAGTCCTGAGGTTCAACTATGAATAAAACCAGACTCCGTTTTAGAAGTGTTAGCAAATGTTAATCATGTTGTAATACATAAATGTATTAAATCATTGTGTTGGACACATTATAGGTACACAATATTATATGTCAGTTATAGCCCCATAAAATAAATAAGTGACTAAAAAGAAAAATAAAAACAGGTTCCTGTCCTCCAGCAACTAAAAGACTAATTGTGAGCACAACTATGTAAAAGATGCTTGCATAGCCACATGATAACTTCTTTAAGAGGGACATGTACAGAATACCTGGAACCCCTGATAAGGGAGTCAGTCAGTTTGCCCAGGAGGAGAGTCAACCTAAAATGACCAGATTTTATATCTTGGGCATTAGATAAATAAGCTGCAAAAGGGGAAATAAAAAAATTGTGTCCATAATAACAAAAATTGAATTACAAACAGTAAGTTAAAAACATGTTGTTTTCTTTTTTTAATTAAAACATGAAGATAAATTTGGGCATCTGAGCTGGTATTTTAAATGATGTGTTGAGTATTTTACTTACATGACTTTTGGCTATTTTGGTGCTCAAATATAAATATCAGGAAAGTAAAATAAAAATAAGAGTGATTAAGAATTTTGGCCTACCTTTTACCCCCAACACTCTTTGTCCTGCCCAGTGCACTTTAAGAAATGAGAGAAGATGTAAGGAATTAGTTATCTTTTGGAGCTATGTTGAGTGTGAATGCAATTTTACTCATTTAAGCCTTAAACAACTGATGCAGGCAAATGTGGTCCATGCACTAGAGACCCCTATATATCTAATACAAAATAGTTAATTGCTTCCAAATGAAGCTCAAATCAGACAGAGAAATGTCTAATCCAACTAGTACTAAAATAAAAGTGGGCAATGGGCAGTGTTGTGTTTTTGCTTGACTCTGTGGATTCTCAAGAATATTCATTTACTTAATAGGCCAAATTAAGGCATGTGTCCTTCAGGGACTGCCAATCTTAGGGCATGTGAACAGAAATGCAATTTCCTCTGTAATTTCTTAGATGGATCATAACCATGTTTCTGGGCAGTGTTGCCTACTGCATTGTGATTTACAAATATGAAACGCATTCATAGGTAAAATCATGCTTTCAAAATAATCTGAAATCATTCACACAATTTTACATTAAATGATGTTATCACATAAGTCACAGATACAACACTATAATGTGAGTTTTCTCTTAAAATTGTGAAGGTCAGGGGACTGCCCTTAAGATTGACCTTTTGTTAGGAAAAAAAATATTGCCACTGCTTATAAATAGGGAAACAAAAATTCTTGTGTATTTTGGGGCTTTTATTTTGGACCCCAAATGAAACTTAAATTTCCACTGAAGACATGTAATGCCAAAATGAAATCCTCCCAACAAATTCAGGTTAGTGTTCAGCTCTTCATTGTAAATTATGTTTACTAAATATCAGAAGCAATACTGTGAAAAAGAAGATAAAAACATAAATAAGGCTAGATTGTGTTATTAAACTAGATCCTGTCACATAAATTGATAGGAGGAAATACATATTTTTTTAGTGTACAATTATGTTAGAAAATTTGATCGCTAATGGATTTCTATATTCATATCAAGGTCATATGGGCAATTGTTTATGAGTAATCTGAAATCTCTTATAGTCTTTTCCAAAAAGTTTTATAACATCTATTTATGTGAGACATTTTGCTGTTTTAAATGTTTCTGTCTCATCGTTTTTTTTCCATAAGAGCAATGTGCTACATTTTGTTAATTTTGCACTTGTTTTCAAAACCGTCCTTTATTTGACTGGAGAGTTTGCAATTACCCACTTCTCTCTATTGAGAAGCATCTTTATAATAACAGCTTTCCTGGCAGAGCTTTTGTTAGGCAGATTTTAAAATCAAGAGCCCATCAAGGTTGGAAAAAATCCAGTCATATTAAAGTTCAGCAAATCTCTTTCAAGGTCATGTCCCTTAAGGTTATGGAGGTTTTCTTCCTGTTGAAAAGATTGCCAAGTTCCTTTTCCCCACTTAAAAAAAAAAGAAGTAAGATAACACTGTTACCTGTTTTACCAAATATTGAGAGAAAGATGGAGGTTTTACGGTGCAAGGACAAGAGATTTTTTGAAGCTTGACTGTACGAAGGGCTAGACTTCTGTCAACTGCCCTACAGACCCATTCATAGCCAGGGCTGGCCAGCCATCCAGCTGCATGAAAGAGCTTAACAGTCAAAGGGCATGGTAATTCCCTCCATCTGCCTTTTCTTTCTTCTGAGGCGAAATCTTCACCTGGTGTTTTTGATTCATGTGTCCTAATTATGATGGCTGCCATCAGCAGCCCTGTGGGGGACACCACAAACTCGCTGAGCCCACAGAGCATGCTGAAGCTTGTTAAGCAACCATGTCAGCCTGATTTTAGGGCCCATTTTGCAGCTCTCCACAGGCCTATCTAAAAGCATCAGGAATCTCAGCCTTGCAGGACAAGTGCATTGTCTTTCTAAATGTCTCTTCCTGATAAGCAAATCCAAATATGGTTCATTCACTGTGGCTTTGAAGGCACAGTGGGGAACTTGGCCTGCATGGTGGATACAACAAAATGCTTAATATTATCACTTGGTATAGAGCTAAAGAACTCAATTTCCAATTCCAATATAAAAACCTTTGCTCCCCAGCTATGATCAAGAGTTTGAAATTTAAATCAGGAGTCTTGAAAGCTATTCTAACTCTCAAAAGGGCTGGCTTTCCCATACATACAAAGAAGAAAATGCTGTGCTTGCATTAGGATCTGAATCAGAGAAAGCGCACATCATTTCAGAAAATGTAATACTTGCCTCTTTCAATTGAAATCTGTTGAGTATCTTCCACATTTTCAATTCATTTGTTTTATTGTATTTCCCATTATTTAGATTATGATTAGGACCGGTCCCATAGTCCTTTTTTATTACTTTATATACCTCCTATTGTTTTAGTATTTCCACACTAATAGCACCGGGCAACATCCAAAATGTTTTGATTTTATTTTCGTGGAAGTGCAGAAACAGCATCAGAAATAACTTAGCAACATCTTTAGCATCCCACATCCCCTTGCCTCTGTATATGACACATTGTGAGTCAATGTGTTTAGCTGTCCTCCAAATAAATGCCAAAGTGGGACTTTCCTTCCTTATCGGTGTGTTATTTTGAAGAATGTTCTAGTTCTGTTTAGCATAGTGGAAAAATAAAGAAAGCTTAGTTGATATGGGAAAGTTCCATTTAGGAACTGAAACCTAAAATAGTGCTCAATGATTTGCAAGTGGCAATTCAAGGTTTTTCAGAACAGCTCATCACAGGCTGATTCTTATCCCCACCCCCAATCTCAAGTACATCACACAGGGATTCACAGAAGAAACTCAGTCACCAGTTTGCAAAAGAATTGGGGTTGGCAAACTGTTCTAAAATTAATACCTAAACAAATAGTAACCTGTAAGTCCTTATATAATTGGCTGCTCTGGTAGTTTCTGTAGGCAGAGAATCGTTACTTGCATTTTCTCTGTTGGTTTCTTATCTTTCATTGTTCACTCTGGCCCAAGTGAGAATACATTTGATGTGTTGGATCCAGACTCTCAGGGGAGTTGGGCTGGGAGCGTGGCAGCTGATGCAAGTGGCTGAGTTATTGAGTCATCCTCGAGTCGTTGATGCATCTTGGTCATGTCGATGTTGAAAACCAGTGTCACATCAACTGATAAGTCAGAAGACAAATAATAAACAAGGAGATAGACAACTAAGTAAATAGGACATTTTTCCAATCATCAATTCCTATCACATTTACTCCTAAATATTTCTCAAACCTCTCCTGAACATCACTACTCTCATCAAGGCGTTCATCACTGTTGATGCGGCTTCCATCTCCCAGTAGGTCTTTATGTGCCTAGTCATTCCCCTTTATTTATTTTATTTATTTGGCTGTGCAGCTTTCAGTATCTTAGTTCTCCAACCAGGGACTGAACCCCTGCCCCCTGCACTGGAAGAACAGAGTTATAACCAGTGTACCACCAGGGAAGTTCTCTTTCCCCTTTAGATCCATCTTCCAAATTGGCACCAGAACAATCTGAATATAATGCCAACCTACCATGTCATTTCCTGTTTAACTCCTTTGATGACCACAACCTATTCCCCGTCTACCTTTTCCGTCTTCACTCTCCCTGTCCACCTGCTGCTCCATACATACTTTAAACTCAAACAGCCTCAAGGAGGCTGATATGACCCAGAGTAAGGAGATTAGGCTTATTCACTTCTGCTGGCTCCCAGCAGTGAAAATCAGGTTTTATCACCACTGTGTTTTGTTTGTTTAAGTCGCTAAGTCATGGACCAACTCTTTGTGACCCCATGGATGTTAGCCCGCCAGGTTCCTCTGTCCATGGGATTTTCCAGGCTGGAGTGGGTTGTTATTTCCTTCTTCCATTTAGACAGCTTAATATTTTTTTTATTTTATTTTATTTTATTTTATTTTAATAATTCATCTACTGTTGTATTAACAATCATGCAGCAAAGCTTTACTGAGCACTTATCATGTAATAGGCACTGCACAAAGTCTTAAAGGTATGAGTGTATCCTCACAGACCCCAGAGACAGATTTCTAGGCAGGTGATTACAATGAATAGGCCAAATGAAGACATGTACAGGGAGGTCCTTCTGGGGGACCTTATGAGAGTTTAGAATCTGGAAGGGTAGAGAAGAGAAAATATGCAGGAATAGCTTTATAGAAGGGAAGAATCTTAAAGAGTGAATAGAAGTTACCCACAAGTAGGCCATGTATTGTCTCAGGTATTCAAAACAGAGAGGAACATTTGAGAAAGTGTCAAGGTAATAAACAGCATAGCACACAGAAAAAGAATAGAAATTGGAAGTGAACTAGAGAGACAGATAAGATGCCTGTTGAAGAGGTATTAAATGTCATGTAAAAAATAACTTTAAATGATAAATCACAGGAAAACATAACCTGGATATGACACGGGTTAAGTGTCTGTTTCAGATAGATCACTTTGGTACCTATGCAGAGGGTGGATTCAATGAAGAAAGCATAGAAGCTGGAAGACCCAGCAGGGGGCCATTGTCATACTGAGATGAGAGACCATAAGGTCTAAATGTAGGGAGAGAAGGGAGTAAAGTGCAATTGGGAATATTTCGCATTTGACTGGATATAGTCTGGTTCCAAATAGGAAAAGGAGTACATCAAGGCTGTATATTGTCACCCTGCTTATTTAACTTACATGCAGAGTACATCATGAGAAACACTGGGACTGGAAGAAACACAGGCTGGAATCAAGATTGCTGGGAGAAATATCAATAACCTCAGATATGCAGATGACACCACCCTTATGGCAGAAAGTGAAGAAGAACTAAAGAGCCTCTTGATGAAAGTGAAAGAGGAGAGTGAAAAAGTAAAGCTCATCATTCAGAAAATGAAGATCATGGCATCTGGTCCCATCATTTCATGGGAAATACATGGGGAAACAGTGGAAACAGTGTCAGACTTTATTTTTTTTGCCTCCAAATTCACTGCAGATGGTGACTGCAGCCATGAAATTAAAAGACGTTTACTCCTTGGAAGGAAAGTTATGACCAACCTAGATAGCATATTCAAAAGCAGAGACATTACTTTGCTGACTAAGATCCATCTAGTCAAGGCTATGGTTTTTCCTGTGGTCATGTATGGATGTGAGACCTGGACTGTGAAGAAAGCTGAGCACCGAAGAATTGATGCTTTTGAACTGTGGTGTTGGAGATGACTCTTGAGAGTCCCTTGGACTACAAGGAGTTCCAACCTGTCCATTCTGAAGGAGATCAACCCTGGGATTACTTTGGAGGGAATGATGCTGAAGCTGAAACTCCAGTACTTTGGCCACCTCATGGGAAGAGTTGACTCATTGGAAAGACCCTGATGCTGGGAGGGATGGGGGGCAGGAGGAGAAGGGGACAACACAGGATGAGATGGCTGGATGGCATCAATGACTCGATGGACGTGAGTCTGAGTGAACTCTGGGAGATGGTGATGGACAGGGAGGCCTGGCGTGCTGCGATTCATGGGGTCGCAAAGAGTTGGACACAACCAAGCAACTGAACTGAATTGAGTCTATGAAAGAGACAGACGTCAGAAATGGTTTACTGTCATCATGGGTGACAGAGAGATGCAGAGAAAGAATCAAGCAGTAGGAGTGTGTTACTATTAAAAACAGGAGTTAGTTCCAAGTTCTTATTGTCACATATGCTCCTATAGTGAATCATTTCTATAATTATGCCTCATAGAAATTTATACCTTTCTGAATACATCAAAATTGGATTAGACAGTCACAAGGTCCAGGACTCAAGCAAAGGAGATACAACACCTGAAATAGACAAGTGTCGTCTCCTCACTAGAGGGCACTTTCATACATACCACAGTGCAAGGTAGAAAGAAAGAAACACTACAGGAAAGACACAAAGGAAGATGTGGAGAGGTCAGAGGAAGCCAGTTACTTTCCACTGGGAGTTCAGCAGGAATAATGGATAAGATGGTATTTGAGGAGGTCCTCAGAGCTTATATAGAACTTTGACAAGCTGAGATGAGCCTGAGGAACTTCTGGGCAGAGGGAACAGTGCAGATGGCTATCATAATGAGCTAGGAGGAAGGAAATGGACTCATGCATTAGAAGTGTGGGGTGACATGAGTAGCAGTAAATCAACAGGATTACCTAATTCTTATACTTGCCCAGGAGGGGCAAGAAACAGGTCCCAATAGGATACAACCTGGATGCACAGTGGGAACACATTTGAAAACAAGACTATAAGCAGTTCGGGATCTTTGTAGACCAGTGATGTTGGATGTCAGTTGACAACCACAGCTGTGATGCAGGTGCAGTAAGTCCCATACATACAAACAAGTTCCGTCCAAGAGAGTGTTTATAGATCCAATTTGTCGTAAGTTCAACAAAGTTAGCCTAGGCTAATAACTAGCTATTTAGTAAAGTATTATAATAGCTTTATAATACTTTTCAGACATATAATTGTTGTTTAGTCACTAAGTCATATCCAACTCTTTGCAACCTCATGGACTGTGTAACCCTCCAAGATCCATGGGATTTTCCAAGCAAGAATGCTGGAGTGGGTTGCTATTTCCTTCTCCAGAGAAACTTCCTGACCCAGGGATCAAACCTGTGTATCTATCCTGCACTGGGAAGCAACTTTTTTTTTTTTTTTTTTCCCTCTGAGCCACCTGGGACATGAAAAATACAGCAACAACAATAAAGACATTTTTAATCTTACAATGCAGTACCCTGAAAAGTATAGTACTACAGTACAACAGCTGGCATACTGGAGCTGGCATCAAGTGAACAAGCAAGAAGAGTTATTGACCGGAGGAGGCAGAGGTGGTGGGAGATGGTAGAACTGAAGGATCGTCAGCAATAGGAGACAGAGGAGCTGCAGTTTCACTCACACCTGAAGTTGTTTGGATCTTTGAAAGTTTGTGGTTTGAAGGCTTGTGTGTAGGGTTCTTGCTGTGTCTATCCTTCATTGTTGCAGAACCTTTCCATCGAGTCTTAGCTAGAGAGAGGAATCACTTTTAAATCTTAAGACACTTTCACATCATATAAGGGCAAGAATGGATCTAATACAATACAAATGCCACCCTTTGTATTCTTGCTGAGTCATTTCGGAAGTTATGCTGTTGTACTTGGGGGGTTGGTTTATTTTAGGGAGATGTTGGAAGGAGGAGTCCCACAGGGCCACTGCTCCATCCTGGGCACCGCTGGAGCACTGCCCCCTCGCAGCTGTCTGCTTGCGGTGAGCCCCACCCTCCCAGGACCCACAGAGCACCCAGGCCAACAGACTTTTATGATCTCAAATTCCGTCCCCTCCCCTGTTCTTTGTAAGATTCCGTTTTTATCTTTTTTTTTTTTGTTAGTCCCGTCCTCCTAATCCTAAAAGAATTCTATGGAGCTGCTGGCTGCGGAGATGACCCCATGCTCTGCATGGTAAACGTTCCTTTCACAGTGCTGAACTGCAGGAAAGACCAAAGGGCTGAGCACCTGGGGAGACAAGGACGCCCCAGGGGAACAGAGGAGTCCAGACTCCAGACCCTGCTCTGACGGCCAGTGTCGCCTGCCCTCTCATCCACGCCAGCCCACCTGTCCTTCCTCTCCTTTCCTCCCACTGTTTGTGATTTCTGTCTCAGTGTGTTAGATTCGAATGAGCTGACCAATTCAGCCCTTCTGTAAAATATATACAGATAAGGATATGCATTTTTATGTTTCGTTTTTACTGGTGTATAATTGCTTCATAATGTTGTATTCATTTCTGCCCCACAACAGTGTGAATCAGCTGTATGCACACACATGCCCCCTCCCTCTTGAGCCTCCTGCGTCCATCCCACTCATCTAATCGCCACAGAGCCCCCAGCTGAGATTCCTGTGCTCTAGGGCAGCTCCCACCTGCTGTCTAATTCACACTTGAGAGTTCACACATGCTCATCCCAGTCTCCCGATTTGCTTTGCCTTCCTCTCCCCTGCTTTTGTCCACAGGTCTGTGCTCTGCAAATGAGTCTCTATTCTTGCACTGGAAATAGGTTCATCTGGACCATTTCTTTAGATTTCACATATTTGCATTAATAGACGATATTTGTTTATCTCTTTCTGACTTACTTCACTCTCTATGACAGACTCTAGGTCCATCCATATATCTTCAAACGACTCAGTTCATCACAGCACTCTTTACAATAGCCAGGACATGGAGACAACCTAAAAGTCCAACGAGATATGATGCTCACTATTCTAAAGGAGATCAGTCCTGGGATTTCTTTGGAGGAAATGGTGCTAAAGCTGAAACTCTAATACTTTGGCCACCTCATGCGAAGAGTTGACTCATTGGAAAAGATTCTGATGCTGGGAGGGATTGGGGGCAGGAGGAGAAGGGGACGACAGAGGAAGAGATGGCAGGATGGCATCACCGACTCGATGGACATGATTTGAGTGAACTCCGGGAGTTGGTGATGGAAAGGGAGGCCTGGCATGCTGCGATTCATGGGATCGCAAAGAGTTGGACATGACTGAGCGACTGAACTGAACTGACTTGACCTGAGTTTCTCCCATCATAGTATATACAGCAAGTTGTGGCCTTGAATTTGGTTCCTAGGCATTCACAAGTAAACTCTGCAAAAGAAATTGGGAATAAGAAAGAAGACACACTGTATCTGAAGTGTCTGAATATGTGTTTTCAACTCATAGCCGTAGGCTTTGCAGTGACCATTTATTTTTAATGAAGTAGCACTAGTACAAGTGAAAATGCAAGTGAATGTTCTGCTATTGCCATACATTTTTTGCTAATGTCGGAGCTTCTCACTGGCATAACCATAGGGTAGCCTTGATAATATTTTGATAAGAAGCAAAACTATGAGGCAATAACCCTATCTATGTTTTGTGACCGTAAGGATAAATTTGGAACCAGCATTTTCTCTGTATTTTCTCTGGGAGACTTTCATGGTTCACAGAGAAAATAGGGGAAATAAATGATAATATCTCCATTTTCCAGCAATTCTCACTGTTTCATCTTTTACTGCTATTTATTCTTTCGTTTTCATTTTCCTTCCCCTCTTGAAAAGAATATGTTAAAGCATATATCAAGCTAGGAGTCTGTACAGAGTTTTGTTTTCTCTTAGGAATCAGAATTCTAGAACTTAGGCGGAGATAGTATAAGAGCCAAGACTTAACCAACTCCTCATTTTACAAAAGAGGAAACTGAGACACAGCAAAGAGAAGGAACTTGCATCTGATCAGAGCTGAGACTGAGTTGGAAGCCCATGGTGGCTGTGTATTGGGCTTCTCCCAGGACTGAATAGCGTCCTGGGATTTGGGAAAAGACCCTTGTGAGTTGCACAGAGAAAAAAGATTCAAACACCCACCTTCTCTTCTGAATTCTAAACGTTTTGAGGTGTAATCCTTTCTCAAGGTCAAGAATCAATTCAGGCTGATGCAGTTCTGTTGTTTGATGCTTCACATTTGGATCCCAAGAGTTTTTTTTATTATTATTTTGACTTTTGTTTCCCTTCTTACAGATTCAAGTTAGTGTGTATTATGTTGCTTCGTTGGGCTGTTGTTATACATCAAAACTGGCATAAATCCAGAGGCAACAAGTTAGAAATATTGACTTTTCTGTTGGGCTAATTAAAACTATGGTATGTGAGTTAACACATGTAATTTTAATTTTATAACAAATGTAACAGTGCATGCTGCAAAGATCCCTAGAAATAAAAGAAAATCTTTCTAAATTGTAAGAATCAAAAAAAGAGAGGGTGCAGCGGATCAGCTTGCTTCTTTGCACAGGGGTAAACCCCTAAAAGGTCTTCCTTGATGTCTTAGATGGTAAACAGTCTGCCAGCAATGCAAAAGACCTGGTTCGATCCCTGGGTCGGGAAGATCCCCTGAAGGAGTGAATGGCTCCCCACTCTAGTGTTCTTGCCTGGAGGATTCCTGGACAGAGGAGCCTGGTGGGCTACAGTCCATGGGGTTACAAACAGTTGGACACAACTGAGCAACTAACACTTTCACTTTCACTTTTTCCAACCCCCTAAACCAATTTAGAAAGCCACTTACGCACTGTTTTCAATAGAAATATATATATTGGAAGACTCTTTTCCCAGTAGCAAGTGTAACATCCTTAGGAACAATAATTCCTCAAGGGAGACTGTATAACTGCATTACTTATTTCTCAGTTTTAGAGCAGCAGCAATTAGATAAACTTAAAACCAGTGGCTATAATCCTCAAGGTTGGATCTGATTAATAAAGCGAGTGATAGCCTGCTGATTCTAAAATAAAAAGCTAAATAAATATATGTTGCCATGATCAGCAATAAAGTAATAAGCAGTTTGCAGTAAATGTGATTGGCATAAAACAATGTAGAAACTAATGTCAAACGCACTCAGGAAACAGCTATTGCTGTCAAGTTTGCAAAATAGGATGGTGCTTCCACAAATGTATCTACAATTTAAAACGATTGAAATAGGTTGACAGAATGCTCACAAATTATTCATGCAGTATTTAAATTGTGTACCTAACTCCTCAATAGCATATTTATTTAATCAAAGCATGATCATTTCTGACAATTACTTTTATAAACTTTCATGAAATATACCAGGAAATATCTGCAGACACATATTAGTTAAATCATGTAAGCAGCAAAGAAAAGCTGACACAGCTATTCAGAGCAGCAAAGGAACAGATAGAGTTTAGCACATTAAGACACTGCCAAATGGTTCCTTAGCTGGTAAATGCCTGGGATAATCACGGATGAGTACAAAGGAAAGCTTGGGGAGGTTATTAAATTTTACTACTAGGATATAAGTCTCTAACATGTCATGCTTTGACTAGGTCTATAGATTTTCCAGAAGAAAACTGAATGCACTCTATTTGGGTGAATGAATCAGAAGCAGCATGTCTATCAGGAGTTTGAAAATTTGCAAGCCCTCCGGAGCTGGCAGATAAGGCCACTGAATGGAGTAGGGACAAGCAAACTGGAAAGCACTTGCCCAGGATTTTAAAGACAGCTGATGGAGGGCTTCCCTGGTGGTCCAGTGGTTAAGACTCTGTGCTTCCAATGCAAGGGGCGCAGGGGGTTCTGTCTCTGGTGGTGGAACTAAGATCCCATACGCCGAGCAGTGCAACAAAAGAAAAAAAGTGGGGGTCAGCTGATGGAGTCAATTATTGTTGTGCTAGAACGCAAGTGCAGGGTTGCCAGAGCTAACGTTCCCAGAAGAGCTAGTGATTAAGATTTTCAGGATGCAGGATGCTTGGGACTGATGCACGGGGATAATCCAGAGAGATGGTGTGTGGGGGGAGAGGGGAGGTGGAGGTCAGGATTGGGAGTTCAGGTACACTCGTGGCTGATTCATGTCAATGTATAGCAAAACGAATACAGTATTGTAAAGCAAAACAAACTAAAAAATAAAAATTAAAAAAAAAAAAAGATTTCCCTGTGAGATACATGTATTTTTCATTGCTGGCAACTAAGTTATTAAAAACCACAAAACAGCAATATACCTGTGCAGAACCACCTGTTTGCAGGACCCTACAGTGATAGACACAGGGTATCTATATATTCCAGGTAGCCTGTTCATGATCACAGTTAAACAATTTATGGCCAAAACCATTTTGGAAGCTATCAGACAAAAACACCAGCCCAACCATAGCAGGGTTTGGACTTGGGTGAAATAAAATATTTCTTTGAACTTAAAGTTTGTTAACTGTAATATGGCATACAGGGAACAATTCAGGTAACTGTGATCATTCTTTTTTTTTTTTTTTTCCTGTCAAAAGGAAATACTTGGAGCACCTACCTCTTAGGCCATTGTGAGGATTAAGTTAGTTACTTCTATCAAGTGCTTAAAACAATGCCTGACATATAGTAGGTTCTCAATACACGCTACCTGTGAATGCTCTTACAATTATGCATAGAATGGAGGCATGTTCCTGGAATGTTAAATGCAAGATGGCGTTTCCAGAATGTGGCAATTCGTTGAGAAGCCTCTTGCAATGTAACTGTTCCCAAAGGGAAAATAATAGCAAGATATCCTAGTCATTATGTTATGAAGAATTGGGAAGCAGTTCAGAGGGTAGAAGAAATATTTCAAGGCTACAATGAAGCACAGCTTTTAATAATCTTTTTTTTCTTTTGACACAAAGGTAATTATCATAGTAGGCTGACTTGGCATGCAATCATGGGAAATGATCAAGTTGTGTGTGTGTGTGTGTGTGTGTGTTTCTGGAAGTTTCTTCAGCTTTTCTCTGAGCTTTTGGGAAAAGATCTTCTTTTTTTTTCCGTTTGTTTTCTCTAAGACCCTTTATGAGACTGAGAAACAGAGATAAATAGAGACAGATGCTGCAAAGCCAGTGAAGTCTGCAGTTGTTCACAAAAGGAAAAGTTCTCTTGCTTCTATTCACTTTCCAGCCATGCTTTACACACAGAGCTCTGGCTACTGTTCTCAAGCATTGGTCTACAAACTAGTGATCCCCTTCAGACTGCTGCTCCAGGTAGATGGGGAAGCTGGCGTACAGCAGCTAGAGAGACTTTTATTAAAATTCACAATTGTAAGCATTCATATAAACCAGGGGCCTGCAGCCTGAAGCCAGGAGGCCAGCCCACGGCCTGTTTCTGTGGGACTGGTTTTTCCATTTTTAAAAGATTGTAAAAGAAAAAAGAAATATGCAGCAGTGACCATAGAAGGCCCATAAAACCTAAAATATTTACTATCTGGCCTTTAGTCATTTCCACCTACTATTAGATGAAAAAAAGAAGAGGAGTGTTGGTTTTCCTTTATGATTTGATTTACGAAGGCTGTAATTTACAAACAAGTCACCCTTCTTATCTGGACTTTGTCCTTGTTCATATGTTATTTCTCTTTAACCAGATGGCAGAAAAATGCCCATTTTTTTTTTTTAA
>SJXQ01008320.1:543518-578604 GCA_006408695.1 Aepyceros melampus | reverse complement strand
TCTGCCTTTTCTAAAACCAGCTTGAACATCAGGAAGTTCAGGGTTCACTTATTGCTGAAGTCTGGCTTGGAGCATTTTGAGCATTACTTTACTAGCATGTGAGATGAATGCAATTGTGTGGTAGTTTGAGCATTCTTTGGCATTGTCTTTCTTTGAGATTGGAATGAAAACTGACCTTTTCCAGTCCTGTGGCCACTGCTGAGTTTTCCAAATTTGCTGGCATATTGAGTGCAGCACTTTTACAGCATCATCTTTCAGAATTTGAAACAGCTCAACTGGAATGCCATCACTTCCACTAGCTTTGTTCACAGTGATGCTTTCTAAGGCCCACTTGACTTCACATTCCAGGATGTCTGTCTCTAGATGAGTGATCACACCATCCTGATTATCCAGGTCATGAAGATCTTTTTTGTACAGTTCTTCTGTGTATTCTTGCCACCTCTTCTTAATATCTTCTGCTTCTGTTAGGTCCAGATCATTTCTGTCCTTTATCGAGCCCATCTTTGCATGAAATGTTCCCTTGGTATCTGTGATTTTCTTGAAGAGATCTCTAGTCTTTTCCATTCTGTTCTTTTCCTGTATTTCTTATCTCTTCTTGCTGTTCTTGGAATTCTTTATTCAGATGTTTATATCTTTCCTTTTATCCTTTGCTTTCACCTCTCTTCTTTTCACAGCTATTTGTAAGGCCTCCCCAGATGGCCATTTTGCTTTTTTGCATTTCTTTTCCATGGGGATGGTCTTGATCCCTGTCTCCTGTACAATGTCACAAACCTCATTCCATAGTTCATCAGGCACTCTATCTATCAGATCTAGGCCCTTAAATCTATTTCTCACTTCCACTGTATAATCATAAGGGATTTTATTTAGGTCATACCTAAATGGTCTAGCAGTTTTCCCTACTTTCTTCAATTTGAGTCTGAATTTGGTAATAAGGAATTCATGATCTGAGCCACAGTTATCTGTAAACAAACTACTGATCGAATCAACTCCTGTTCTCCCACCCCATAAAAAACATCTTTGACTCAATGGTTTTCCCTTGCTCTTAAGATAAAGGCCTAAATCCATTCATCCTCTACACAAATCTTCTGCTCCCCACCTCACCACCATCCTCGAATTAACATGCTGTGTTCTACGCTTAAAGGGCAGACCACACTGGCCACTTTACTTGCCTGAAATGGAAGCCTCTTGACACAGATTTTACCCTACTTATAGTCCCCAGCCTGGAAGTCTGGAAGTCTCCTCTGTAGCCCTCCCCTACAACCTTCCATTCCTTGGCCTTCATTCAAATGTCGACTGAAAGGTCACGTCCACATGGAAGATTTCTCTGATCCCCAGACTGGCTCTGGGTCTATGGTTCCCTTCAGAGGTTCTAATTGATCCTTGCAAACAAGGAAACACTGTGTGTGTGTGTGTGTGTGTGTGTGTGTGTGTGTGTGTGTGAATCTCCCACTCTGAGGGCTGCAAGGATAAATATCTCCTTGTGCAGATGTAATCCATCAAAGCAGATCCCTGGGGAAGCCCTGCTATGGAGGTTGATGGAATTGGGGCTTAATTCTCAAGCAATATGGAGTCAGAACTTTCCATTTTTAAATCCTCTTACATCTGGTTTCCCTTCTCCAATTTTCACTGATGACATTTGCAATGATGTAAAATTATCTGAATAAAATTTCTAATCCTGACTCTATACCTATCCAGCTCTTCATCTTTGAGGGGAAAAAAAATAATCTCTTTACAGCTCTGTTTTCAGACTCCACCCAGATTTAGATTCCTCCCACAACCCCTAATGTTTCCAGGAGAACCATTGCATACCTGCAGTATATTTTCAGGATATCATTCAACTTTTTAAATCCTTATTTCCCTCATCTGTAAAGTAACACCATGTAGATTAAATGAGGTAATGTGTGTCAAGAATTGATATAAGACCTGGCCCGTAGCCGGTAACCAGTTCATTTTCCCCTTTTCTAACTAGCCTTCCAGAGGTATGTACTCCTGTGGCTAGTCATGAATCCCATGATTCAGCAAAGCACCAGAGGGCTGGGTTTATGGTGATCATGGCAGTCATATCTGTCCATGTGTTTTGGGACAAACTGGATCCTAATCTGCCCATCTTTTCCTCCTCTCCTCCACCACCAACCTCTTTTTTTCTATGGCTATCTTGGCACCCAATATTAACACCTACTTAGAGAATCCTTATAATAAGATTCATCAACCCTGTGCTTCCCCATAGACACCATTTGTTGTTGTTGTTGTTGTTGTTGTTGTTTAGTTGCTAGTTGTGTCCAAATCTTTTGAGACCCTGTGGACTGCAGCCCACCAGGCTCCTCTGTCCATGGTATTTCCCAGGCAAGAATAGTGGAGTGGGTTGCCATTTCCTTCTCCAGGGGATCTTCTAATCAAACTCAAATGTCCTGCATTGCCAGGCAGGTTCTTTACCACTGAGCTCCCAAGGGAACCCTCATACCTATATTTCACTGATTTTAATATAAAATCCTTTCTACCCTGCTGGACTCTCTTGTCACTACTGCCAAACACACAGTATAGGGACTTAGTCAAAAATTATTGCGTGTTTACTTATTTCATCACAAACACCCCTCCATTGTGACACCGTCTCTGATTCCATGTCTTTCACTGAAGTTATCCCACGTCAGATAACTGATAGTTCTTTAGTAATGATTTTCTATTTTCTGCCCTGCATTAGCATTATAGTTATCTGTGGTGTGTCACTCCCTCTTACTTGATAAACCGTGAAGTCCCCGTCAGGACAGAATATCACTCCTTTGTCTTCATCTTACTTCAACTATGTTTAAACAATAGCAAATCCTCAATAAATGTGGATGATTGGTAAGCAAAATGAAAAATAAAAAGCTTGTCAAATGTAACAGTTCCTTACCTAAGACATGTCATCCATCCTGGGAACACTCCTATTACATTTTCCAGTAAAGAAATGTTTTCATTCTTAATCATCCAAAGAACATTGTTGGGATTGCTGATTGATATCAAATTAGCATTCAAGTACTATTCAAGTTTGAAGTCGTAGGTGTCTGTGAATTGAGTCGTGTGGGAGAAGGATGTCCAGGAGAGAGAGAGACGGGAGCTAAATCCCGTAATCCCCCAGGGGCAGTGACTCTATGAGACAGGATGCATTGTGGCTAGCAGGATGCAAAGAGCCGATTTTTCACTTCCGAATGTAAACAGGCACTAGCCAGGTATAGTTATTTCCCATGGGAGCTCCCTAACTATTTTAACAAGAGAACTGGAGCATTGAGGACAGAAAATCCAACACTGACTTCCAGGGCCTAACCACAGATAAAAAATTGATTACATTTTTGTTGGTTTGAGAGGTTTCCAGATAACGATTTTTTTTATTTCTAAACTACAGCAGGCCATTGAAATTGTAAGCTGCTGTAATGCCACCTACATGGCAGCAAAGGACGATAGCAAAAATCAATAGGTTCCATCTCTTCATTCACGTGGATTTGAGCACATAGATAATGAAGTGTATTCATTCAGGTATAAACGGCTGCCACTAAATAATGGGTCTCAAATAAGTTTGCACTGCCCAATAGTTTGATGACATATGACATTTTACATAGGTTATTATATTGCTGATTATGGAACAGAGCTGTATACAGAAGTATTCAGATTGGGAGGCATAGAGCAGAATATTACTTCCTATAATCTATCTTTAGCAATAATGTCTCACTGATAGTCTGAAATGCCTACCTATACCTTTTGCTCTGTGTCCACAGCAAGGCATATGCTCAAAATATATAAATTTATTTTCTTAAACAGCTAGATACCTGCCTACATCTTCCCTTCAATTCATACAGAAATTGCATGTGGAAATGGGATACATACCAGCAGCAAGTGAGCAGCTAGGAAGCTGAATGTATATTGGTATGAAATTTGAAAACACACATAGATGGGCTTAAAAGCACTTCTTTTTCCACAAACCACAAAATGGAATTCTATTACAGATATGCACAAGTGGGTGTATTTGCTTCTCAAGGATGATGATTGTTCATCAGCAACAGGATAACATGTCCCATCATCTTTCTTCACTAACAGGGGAAGGATATTCTAGATGAGATGTGTGAACACAGACCAGGGAGTTTGTACGAGCATGGAAGCAATTTCTACGTTATGGAGGGGGAAGAAGAATCCACGCCAAAGATGTGACATACAGCAGAGAACTATTCAATCTGAAAATTACTGCTGATGTGACTGACAAAAACATCTTGACATTTGAGTCTTTTAACTGCCCATCCATCACAGGATGGCTCTAGTGATTAGTTCAGTTGAAGAAGCTAGCAAGGAAAGTTAGAGCCATTTTACCATTCATATGGCTCAGAGACAAAGTTGGAAGCACAATACATGTACTTATAAGAAAGGTGAGATTTTACGAGGGGAATTTTGACCATAGGACATTCATTTAAATTCAAAAACACCACTACACACCAAAGTGGATTTTTTTTTTCTTTTGGCTGTGCTGGCTCTTCACTGCTATAGAGGCTTTTCTCTGATTGTGGTGAGCGAGGGCTGCTCTCTAGTTTCCGTGCAGAGGTTTCCCCTTGCAGTGGCTTCTCTTGTTGCAGAGCGCTGGCTCTAGAGCGCACGGGCTTCAGTAGTTGCGGTGCATGGGCTCAGTTGCTCCACGGCGTGTGGAATCTTCCCGATCCAGGGATCAAACTTGTGCACTGGCAAGTGGATTCTTTACTACTGAGCCACCAGGGAAGCCCCAACGTGGATTAAGTAACATACATTTTATTTTCTAAAGCAAAACTGTTCGGTTTTTTTTTAACCAATTATATGTCACATGTAACCTCAGATTGGTTTTGATTTTTTACAGTCCATAGTACTTAGATAAAAGTTTCACAGTTATCCAGCATCAGGTGTCCGTTATTGTTCAGGAATCTGCTTGTGTCTGTATTTGTGGCCAACTGGTTCAATTGTGCTACACTGTGCTCCCTCCAGAGTTAGAAATTCCCGGTTCACCCCCATCGTTGACCAATTAACTTCCTGCACTGCTACACTGAAGAAAGATCTTATTTTATTAATACCTACTTCAGGTATAAAGATCTGGTACAGTGAAAAATGACCCCCAGAGGTGTCGATTCTTTCATTCCCTGGGATCTATAACTGTTATCTTATATGGAAAAAGGACCTTTGCAGACATGGTTCAACTAAGAATATAGAGATGAGGAGACTTTCCTGGATTATCTGGGTGGGCACAATGTAATCACAAGGGTTCTTACAAGAGGGAAACAAGAAAGTCAAAGGCAGAGAGGCACTATGATGACAGAGGAGTGACTACAATGATGTGGCTATGAGCCTCCAGGACCTGGAGGATGAAGGAACAGAATATCCCCGGGAGCCTCCAGAAGGAGCCAGCCTTGGTTTTAGCCTCTTAGAACTCCATTTTGACTTCTGACCTTTAGTGCTATAAGCAGGCAAATGGGTGTTATTTTCAGCCACGAAAGTAATGGTAATTGGTTACAGCAACAATAGAAAACTAATACAAGGGGGATGAGGAAAATGTTAATAAATGAGTCACAGGGATTCCTAACCCCTTCTAAGGAGAGAAATAATAGGGTAATTCATATACAAGGAAACAAATACAATATTCATGGGAGAAAAGCAATGTGCTTTAAAATCAAACAGAAGCGAGTTCAAAAATCACTTTGCTTGCTTACTGTTATTTGACCTTTGGTGAATTAACCTCAAAAACTCAGTATCTGCAACTATGAAGTGGCGGCAACAATGGCAGTTGTGCAAGCAAGAGTCTTGCTAGACAACAGCAAAGGAGATTTCTGGCACGTCTGGCACTTTGTAAATATGAGCACATCTAAGTCATCTTCCCACTCCATATTTTTTTTGGCTGTTCTGAGTCTTAGTTGTGGCACACAGGATCTTTAGTTGTAGCATGTGGGATCTAAATCCTTGACCAGGGATCAAACCTGGGCCCCCTGCATTGGGAGTGAGGAGTCTTAGCAACAGGACCACCACTCTGTTTTAAAAATCCAGAACTATCAGCCTTCTCACTCAAAGATTCTGGATTTCAGGAAAAAAAAAATGCAGTTATAATAGATTTAGAATAAACACATATTTTTGTTGATTATTAATCATATAAGACCCTGCATTTAGCCTTAACAATAATGAGATCATTGAGAGGAAAACCCTCAGACACTACAGCTTATGAGCCCGTAAGACAAATATGTACATGTAAATGAATAAGACATAGTAATCAAGTGATATAACACGTAGCTGAGAATCCATGAAAGCACAGAGGGCAGAATTATTGATTCTGAATAGGGAACTCAAGGATACCAACCAGGAACAGTGGCATTGGAAGTAAGCTTTGAAGAAGGAGCAGTATTTCCTCAAGTAAAATGTATTTGGAAAGGTCTCAGATGAAAGGAGGAGGATATGCAAATTTAGGAACCTAGGATATTCCAGGATCAGGCAAATAGTCCTGTGTGGTTGGAATTAAGGAATTTAGGAAGTCAAGGCGCATCTCCAGTTTTCTCAGCTTAAATGACCAGATAGAAATATCATTAGAGAGACTGCTAGAGGAAGGATGAGTTATGAAGAAAGAGAGGATAGAAGAAAATGTGTCCAAATTTGGATGATTGGATCTTGGGAGGCTGGCAGAAACACCATATGGGGATATGCAGCAAGCAGTGAAGAATCTGGAGTAGGTTGAATTATTTTGACTCAAGCTCTTTGTCTGCCAAACCAAATGTCCTTCCTATAACCATATGAATATGCACTACAGAATATTTTAAGATAACAGCCTTCAAAATTGAAAAAATCACTTGACAGGCTATTTTTCTACCCAAAGAGTTGAATACCTTCTTCTGTAACTATTCTTATTTATGTCTCTTGTGAATATTTCACAAGCTTTTACTATTACATTTGGTGTATATACCGTTTCAGCATTGAAAGAACCATCATATAGTTCTCAATTATGCCCACAGAAGTGATAATTAAGGCTCTTTCTAGATACACTGGTTGAACATTTTGCCCAAAAAGCTCTTTTGGAATAAACTTATGCAAGAATTATGAAAGTACTTTCCACATTAAGAAAATGAGTTATGAGTTAAGTAGACCTTCAAAATAGAGTGGATTTCATTGTCCTGAATATCTGAATTGTGAATTTCCTGATCCTCAGAAAATTAGATCGAGAATGGTTGCATACGAATGTTTAATGTTGAAGGCAAATATTGCCTTTAAATGATGGTTGATTCCTCTACCCTTAAAAATATTTATTTATCTTTTACTGAGTGAACATATTATTTGTTTGTTTCTTTTTTCCTATTCCTTCTAGCCACTAGGAACTAAGGCACCTAAGTCAAAATGATACAAAGCAGACCAGCCAGTTTGGCTAAATAAGGGTCCTAAAAATTTCTGGAATTGTTGTCTTTTTTTAAAGCTTTGACATATCATAAAACCTGTAGAAATGCTAACCATTTTTAGCCAATATCTTTTCAATATTTATAAAGAATTTCAGGTCATTGTTCCAGGAATGAGAGAACTAACACGAATATAATGTTATCTTATGAGGTTTTTTTTTTTTCAGAATTTCTGCTTTTAACTCTAGGAAAAAATTTGTCATAATTTATAGCTGTCTAATACTACTTCAGGACGTATACGGTAAAGCATAGTTGTATTGGTAATTTATAGTTACAGAGAGATCAACCCAAACATAAGTTCTTTTTGAAAGATGAAACTTTTGTGCATGTTTTAAAAAGCATGATGTAGAATGGACTCTGGGAGGTAGTAACTTTTCACTTTCTCTCTATCTGAATGCCAGTTTCTCTGTCTTTGCTATGTCCAGCAGATTCTGGGCTTATAAGACACATGGGTGTCATTAAGGCTTGTGTCTCCAGATGAGGGTGCAGCTGGGGTCTTCTTCCACAAAGGTCAGATCAGAGGCTGGATACCACTGTCATGTGCCTTTAGCACAGAATACCAGCATGCAGAGGAGTTTGACTCACTATGATGACCATTAACATAGACAAGCCACATTAGAGTCTTCCTGATCCCAACAAACCAAGGACATGACCACTCCACCCTCCCAAGGTAAGGAAATAAAACTAGTGTGGGGAATAGTGACTGCTCCAAGCCCTCCATGATAAAGAATGTTCCCACTTCCATCTCTTGCAGGACAGTCACTACCGAGTCACATCAAACCAACAAATTAAAATATCAATCACGTACTCTGTCTATTGGAGACAGTGGGGCACATGCAGCCAAGGAAAGCAACAAGCCTCCATAAATGTCTAGGAAAACAAAGATCTTGGAGGAGACAGACCACAACTTAAGAACTTAAGAAAAACATGAATAATCATGAAATCAAGCACAGTACGCAAAACACCAGACAAACTGATGACAAAACTTAACAGTAAACACACGTGAATTTTGTGCCTTACAAAACTAGTAGGTTGATTGAAGATAGGCAGCCTTGAGGTCTAAACTAGATCTCAATTTTTTTTATTTTAAACCCAAATCCAACATGAGTTCAGTTCAGTTCAGTCACTCAGTGGTGTCTGACTCTTTGCGACCCCATATACTACAGCACACCAGGCTTCCTTGTCCATCACCAACTCCCGGAGTTTGCTCAAATTCATGTCCATTGAGTCAGTGATGCCATCCAACCATTTCATCCTCTGTTGTCCTTTTCCTGCATTCAATTTTTCCCAGCATCAGAGTCTTTTCAAATGAGTCAGTTCTTCGCATCAAGTGGCCAAAGTATTGGAGTTTCAGCTTAAATATCAGTCCTTCCAATGAATATTCAGGACTGATTTCCTTTAGGGTTGACTGGTTGGATCTTCTTGCAGTCCAAGGGACTCTCAAGAGTCTTCTCCAACACCACAGTTCAAAAGCATCAATTCTTTGGTGCTCAGCTTTCTTTATAGTCCAACTCTCACATCCATACATGACTACTGGTAAAACCATAGCTTTGGCTAACTGACCTTTGTTGGCAAAGTAATGAGTCTGCATTTTAATATGCTATCTAGATTGGTCATAACTTTTCTTCTAAGGAGCAAGTGTCTTAATTTCATGGCTGCAGTCACCATTTGCAATGGTCCAACTCTGTGCAACTCCATAGACAGCAGCCCACCTGGCTCCCCCATCCCTGGGATTCTCCAGGCAAGAACCCTAGAGTGGGTTGCCATTTCTTTCTCCAATGCATGAAACTGAAAAGTAAAAGTGAAGTCACTCGGTTGTGTCCAACTCTTAGCGACCCCAGAAACTGCAGCCCACCAGGCTTCTCCATCCATGGGATTTTCCAGGAAAGAGTACTGGAGTGGGGTGCCATTGCTTTCTCCTACAGTGATTTTGGAGCCCCCCAAAATAAAATCTCTCACTGTTTCCACTGTTTCCCCATCTATTTGCCATTAAGTGATGGGACTGGATGCCATGATCTTAGTTTTCTGAAGGTTGAGTTTTAAGCCACCTTTTTCACTCTTCTCTTTCACTTTCATCAAGAAGCTCTTTAGTTCTTCTTCGCTTTCTGCCATAAGGATGATGTCATCTGCATATCTGAGTTTATTGATATTTCTCCCATCAATCTTGATTCCAGCTTGTCCTTCATCCAGCCTGGCATTTCACATGATGTACTCTGCATAGAAGTTAAATAAGCAAGGTGATAATATACAGCCTTGACGTACTTCTTTCCTGATTTGGAACCAATCTGTTGTTCCATGTCCATTTCTAACTGTTTCTTCTTGACCTGCATACAGATTTCTCAGAAGGCAGGTAAGGTGATCTGGAATTCCCATCTCTTTAAGAATTTTTCACAGTTTATTGTGATCCACACAGTCAAAGGATTTGGCATAGTCAATAAAGCAGAAATAGATGTTTTTCTGGAACTCTCTTGCTTTTATGATGATCCAGTGGATGTTGGCAATTTGATCTCTGGTTCCTCTGCCTTTTCTAAATATAGCTTGAACATCTGGAATTTCATGGTTCACATACTGTTGAAGCCTGGCTGGAGAATTTTGAGCATTCCTTTGCTATTGCGTGAAATGAGTGCAAATCCAACACACATACATGAAAACATGAGAAAAAAGATAAGAGAGTGGAATGTGAGATCCAGAAGATCAAATGCCAGTGTTTCAAAAAAGGAAAAGGAAATCAGTGTGAGAGAGAACTATGAAATATATATACACAGATTTTTACATATAAGTTTTAAATAGGAATACACACACACACAAAACAATTTGAAACGTGCATACTTTATTTGAGAATAAATTCAAATAGTAGAAAATACCTTAACACTTTTTTTAGAGTTGAGATTTTGTAGGATATTTTCTCTGGTCATAAATAGAATTATAAAACAATTTATAAAAGATGATGCCCCCCTCAAAAAAATTGGCCCTTTTCCCATATGAAACATTTGAGATTTAGTAGCATTGATAATCAGAGAAAAAGATAGGAAAGAAAGATTGGGAAAGGATAAATGCAGAAAGGAAGGGACAGAAAAGAAAGAAGGTAGAGAGGAGGAATTTAAAAATAGAATACAAAAATTTAAAAAGGACCAAATTACACAGAAAAAACAGTATAACAAAATTTAGCAAAGTTAAAAACTTATGCTAGAAATATGAAACAAATGTATTAAAAAGTATCTTAAATCTTGAAAATACCCATAAAATAGAGAAATTCCTCAAGAATCTGATTAAGGAAAATAAGGAAAGAAAGAGAGAGAAACATGTCTGTTGAAAGTTAAATATTATTGAGGCACAACCAGGGATGCAGAAGGGACGGGATTAAAACAATATTGTTGTTTTGTCCTTGTTGTTTACTCACTAAGTTGTGTCTGACTGTTTGGAGACCCCATGGACTGTAGCCCACCAGGCTCCTCTGTCCACAGGATTTCCCAGGCAGGAATACTGGAGCAGGTTGTTATTTCCCTCTCCAGGGGATTGTCCATATCCAGAGATCAAACCTGCATTTCCTCCATTGGCAGGCAGATTCTTTACCACTGTGCCACCAGTTCAGTTCAGTTCAGTTCGTCGCTCAGTCGTGTCCGACACCTTGCGACCCCATGAATCATAGCACGCCAAGCCTCCCTGTCCATCACCAATTCCTGGAGTTCACTCAGACTCATGCCCATCAAGTCATTGATGCCATCCAGCCATCTCATCCTCTGTCATCCCCTTCTCCTCCTGCCCCCAATCCTTCCCAGCATCAGTCTTTTCCAGTGAGTCAACTCTTCGCATGAGGTAGCCAAAGTACTGGAGTTTCAGCTTTAGCATCATTCCCTCCAAAGAAATCCCAGGGCTGATCTCCTTCAGATTGGACTGGTTGGATCTCCTTGCGGTCTAAGGGACTCTCAAGAGTCTTCTCCAACACCACAGTTCAAAAGCATCAATTCTTTGGCACTCAGCTTCTTCACAGTCCAACTCTCACATCCATACATGACCACAGGAAAAACCATAGCCTTGACTAGATGGACCTTTGTTGGCCAAGTAATGTCTCTGCTTTTGAATATGCTATCTAGGTTGGTCATAACTTTTCTTCCAAGGAGCAAGCATCTTTTAATTTTATGGCTGCAGTCACCATCTGCAGTGACTTTGGAGGCCCCCCAAAAATAAAATCTGACACCGTTTCCACTGTTTCCCCATCTATTTCCCATGAAGTGATGGGACCAGCCACCAGGGAACCCCTCAAATAATGTTAAAGGAATGTAAATTCTACTACGGCAGTAATATGAAAGCATAGGGGAAATGAATAATATACTAGCAAAATGAAAGTTACTTATCTAACCTCCCCAAAATGCAGTCCACTTGAAAGTAAAGATATTAGAAAAATACAGAAGATTATTAGAAATATAATCCACCTCTTTTTTGAAGATGGACTTGAAGTCTTAAAACTCCAGCTCTCTCCAGGACAGAGAGCTTCTCTGACCCCATGCCTGAGATACCAAAGGCTGTTTGTCTCCCAGGAACTAGAGATACAGTAGGGGATGCTTAAAAGAAAATTTCAGAAATTCAGATTTAGAACATCTACATTGAAAACCAAATTTGTCTCTTGGTGCACTTTTGAATATGTGTCTCACGGCCAAAATTAAGTCTTGAGAAACATTACAACTGTGAAAAACAAACCTGTGAAAACCCAGCCTTTTCAGAGCTCTTCCTCGGAACAGCATGCTTTACATTGCTATTGGAAGGAAATAACATCAATGTTCCGAGATAAAATGTGTCTCAGTAAATGTGTTCTTAAAAAGTTATGGGTAAATCAAAATTTGTTCATTCATATCTTTCCATTGATTTGCATTATCATTTCACAGATGACTTATTTTCATTGCAAATTTTTTTTTTTTGAATTGGCAATGCCTGTTAATATTTTTGTTTCAAGTCTCTCTCAGCCCCTTTGTTCGTGTGGGTAGCAATCTATAAAACATTTCCACTGGCAGGAGACTTGCTGATCCATATTGTATGCCCTGACTTTACAGAGCAGTTGGTTGGTCCCATCCTCAGAGCCCTGCTGGAAGCTCCACCCTCCCCAACAGCAGGTCAAACCCTACACAGATAAATCACCAAAACAAACCCTTATCCCTCCACTCATTTGCCACTTGCCACACTGGAATTTTTTTTTTAATCCTCTTTTATTTAGATTTGGATTTAAAGCAAACCTCCACTGTGTATGTCTTTGTCCTCTTGAATAATCACTTAGTCTCTCTGAGTCTCAGTTTCCTCATCTAAGAAATAATGGGTTATGAAGCCTGTCCCTCAGCAGGTTGTTTTGAGATCACATTTTATCAGAAATATTTTATTGAAGTATAGTTGATCTACAATGCTATGTTGATTTCTGCTATACAGCAAAGTGATTAAGTGTTATATATATATATATATATATATATATATACACACATTCTATGTACATTCTTTTTTATATTCTTTTCCATTGTGGTTTATTGTAGGATTCTGAATATAGCTTCCTGTGCTATAAAGTAGAATCTTGTTTATTCATTCTTTGTATAAAAGCTTACAACTGCTTACCCCAACCTCCCACTCCTCCTCTCCCCCAACCCTCTTCCCCTTGGCACCCCCAAGCTATTCTCTGTGTCTGTGACTCTGTTTCTTGTTTTATAGATAGGGTCATTTATGTCATATGTTAGATTTCACATATAAGTGATACCATATGGTATTTGTCTTTCCCTGACTTCACTTAGTATGATAAACTCTAGGTCCATCCATATTGCTATAGATGGCATTATTTCATCCTTTTTATGGCTGAGTAGTATTCTATTGTGTGTATGTACCACATCTTCTTTATCCATTCATCTGTCAGTGAACATTTAGATTTTCTTCATATCTTGGCTATTGTGAACAGTGCTGCTATGAACATAGGGGTGCATGTATCTTTTTAGGTTAAGTTTCATCTGGATATATGCCCAGGAATGTGATTGCTGTATCATATGATAATTCTACTTTTAGTTTTTTGAGGAGCGTTCATACTATTTTCCATAGTGGCTACACCAACTTACTTTCCCACCAACAGTGCAGGAGGGTTCACTTTTCTCCATGTTCTCTCCAGCATTTGTTATTTGTAGAGTTTTTAAGGGTTTCCCAGGTGGTGCTAGTGGTAAAGCACCTGCCTGACAATGCAGGAGACTCAAGAGACATGGGTTTGATCCCTGAGTCGGGAAGATCCCCTGGAGGAGGAAACAGTAACCCACTTCACAGTCCATGTGGTCACAAAGAGATAGGCGTGACTGGAGAGCTTTTAATGTCTATTCTGACCACTATGAGGTGGTATCTCATTGTAGTTTTGATTTGCATATCACTGATAATTAGCAGCATTGAGCATCTTTTCATATTCATATTGGCCCTTTGTGTTTCTTCTTTGGAGAAATTTCTGTTTAGGTCTTTTGCCCATTTTTTGATTGGGTTCTTTGGTTTTGCTGCTGAGTTGTATGAGTGAGAGCCATCTAGTAAAGAAGGCTGAGACAGCTCCTAGGTCTGAAATCACTACCCTTGACTATGCTTTCTTGATAGAATAGTTAGGGCAGAGTCTCCCACACTGGTCAAGTAATTTATGTCCTAGAACAATTCAATATATATATATATATTTATAACAGGAAAAACAAATTTTACTCTTATTAAGAAGCAAATAACTCCAATAATTTGGGATATTTTTATTTCAGCCTACATTTTCACACTAGACTAAGTATTAAAAAAAGAAAAGTCTTCTTTGTCACCATAACTAGGGGTAATAGGCACATTTAACTGTAAATGTTCTAAAAACAGTAGTTTGGGACAATGTACCCCTCAATATCAGCCTTAACCATACTGTTTTCTTTAAACCAGATGCCATTGCTCACAAAAGCATAAGTCAAATATTTGCAAGAAAAATCTAGCAATCCCATAGTGAAAACACCACTGCTATAAATATTTTCATGTTCTAATGGGGACCTTGGGGTCTTGTTCAACAAAACAATATCCCTTTTTTATGTAACAGAGATAGAAAACAGGGTTTTGGATCTTTTTTATTGGTTTAGCTTTTTCTTGAATGCCAGTGTCAGCACATGTGGTTCAGTGGATCATGTTTTTCCCTTAAGTATTTTATATCATTGCTTTTTTTTTTTACTCTCCCCTCCTGTCAAATTTCATACCTATTCAACACAGCCTAAATTTCAAAGGTGGTCAGATATAAGTACATATTTTAAAACTTTTAAGAAAAATAGAATATAAATAGCCATTGCACTGTCCTCTTGTTTCAGGTTTCCTGCTTGGGCAGTACTATTAGTCATATAAAAGAGACAGGCCTTCCCCCATATTCTCTCTGAAGTCCCTAGATAATAGTATTTGATGCAAATTTCTTGAGTTGTTTTGCAGACCGGAAAACCTCCACCAATGGAAGATGGTAACTGTTTGATTACCATGAGCACATAGCCCCAGCCTTCCTGGAACCTTGTTGTTCAGTTGCTAAAGCGTGTCCACTCTTTGTGACCCTATAGACTGCAGCATGCCAGGCTCCCTGACCTTCACTATCTCCAGGAGTTTGCTAAAGTTCATAGCCTTTGAGTTGGTGATGCTATCTAACCATCTCATCCTCTGCCATCCCATTCTCCTTTTGCCTTCAATCTTTCCCAGCTCAGAGTCTTTTCTAGTGAGTTGGCTCTTCACATCAGGTGGTCAAAGTATTGAGCTTCAGCATCAGTTCTTCCAATGAATATTCAGGGTTGATTTCCTTTAGGATTGACTGGTTTGATCTCCTTGCAGGCCTGGATCCCAAGGGTCGATAAAGTTAACTGCTAGTTCACCACCTTGTTCCCTCATTATTAGGCAATCAGAAAATTGTTCATGATCTGATCACGTACCCTGTGACCCTCCCTCCTTTACCTGGCTTTTTAAAATGCTTTGCTAATACCCTTTGGAGAGCTCAGGGCTTTTTAGGATACAAACCACCCATCTTGCCTGGCTTTGCAGTGAACTGTTCTCTGCTCAGTATATGTAGAATATTCCTAGAGGATGCTAGAATAGACCCACTCCAGCCACTTATAAGTGGCAGTGTTCAGGGCGTTGGAGAAAGCCTCATCTGACAACTTCCTTTCTCTCATTTCACAGATGGGCCTCACTGGACATCCTTCTATTCTTTGAGCAAGTTCTGTGCTTTCTCCCTTCAGTGTATTTACTCAGCACATCTCAGCTAGCTGATATCTGAGGATTCCCCTTCCTCTTCCATCCTTCCAGCCTGGCTGAAATGCCACTCACTTCTCAGAACTCTTCAAGTTCCCCAAGGAAGAAGTCCTCTCCCCTCCCTTTGAATCCACTCTGGCATCTTGGCCCAGTTCTCAGTTTATATTCTACCTTACAACCCTCTGTCTGTAATTAGATTCCTTGAAGACACAACTCTGTCTTAATTAGTCCTTAAAATATCATAGCACCTAGCACGGTGCTCAGTACCAAGGAACACGTAGTAAATATTTACAAATCAAATGAATAAATACATTTGTAGCTCCATTTACCTGTTTGCAGAAGTCTTGTTGAATTTGCCAAGAACTGGTTATGGCATGAGAGATGTTTATACAGCTGCTGCATGAAGAGCTTAAATGGAGTAGCAGATGTAGGTTGCCATAAAAGTAACTCATAGAGACTTCAGGAAGAAATCAGCTTATGAAATGAATCTCTTGAGGGCCTACTAGGTGTAGATTACTCAAAAGATTTGGTCCAAGCACCAATAGATAATGATAGTAACTCACACGTGGATAGCCCTTCCCAGTTTCTACACAGGCTACTTTGACCTGCAGATATTTTCTGATTCTCTCCATACTCACTTACACAGCAGTGGTATGATACGGAATATTTTTGAAAGCAGAGGGTAACAAGAGATAATGTTTTTACCATTGAAGTGAAATGTTTGTTCAGAATTCTTTTTATATATTTTAATGAAAATTATTTTGGTTAGACTTCTTCTATACATCTCTTTATATAATGAGAGCTGAAAACCAAGAGAGCTTTACTTTGGTAAATGAACAGGAAACTAGAGAAGCTGTATTATTTTTGAAACCACAAATGTCACTCCGTTAGGTTTTTTTCCAGGTCTTTGATATCTTAGGAGATCTTTCTGCCTCCCCAACAGCCCTTACTTCTGGCTGTTCTCCAAAAATGACTTGTCAGTGAAAATTTGCTCACATAGTGAAATAAAAACCCTAAGCAGATAAAGAAAAAGAGATAAATCACTTGCCAAGTTAAATGCTTTAATAGTGAGTTTATTACCTCTTGATTTTCTTTAATACCTTAAAAATCCTCAAACTTTGCAGTAGAGACTGCATAATTGATTGGACTTCTTTCTTTTCCTTTTGAAAAAGTATTTGAATATAGAGACCAAAAAAATGGAGGATTTTACACTCTTAAATTTTAAAGGGAAGGGATTTATTTAAAGGAAGAGATCATCACTAATATTTGTAATCTTCATATTTTTGTAATTTCAAAGCACAGTGCATTTCTTGAATTGGGCTCCTCAAAAAACTAATCTAAGACATAAGTAAAAGCTTTTTGTATCTAACTAACCTGTTCATTATCTATATTGTTCAGAATGGTGGTTTAATATATGTTTTCAGTTTTCCACTGAAGCTATGTGAGTAAAGAAATCCAGCTTCCAGTCTTGACCACACAGCTTAATGTATAAGAGGCATTATAACACTTACAGAATGCCCTTTGAAGGGAAGGGAGTAATTTTTTGTTTTCAATGCACTTTTGAATTTAAGGCATTTACTTTTGGCAATTTTGAAGGATAATAGTGATAGCTCTTAGAATGTTCTAAGTTATCCAAGTCTGATCTTGGGAAATAAAAGGGGAGTTCTATCTGTTATTTATTGACTATGTCAAAGTCTTTGACTATATGGATCACAACAAACTGTGGAAAATTCTTAAAGAGATGGGAATGTCAGACCATCTGACATGCCTCCTGAGAAATCTGTATGCAGTTCAAGAAGCAGTAGTTAGAACCAAACATGGAACAATGGACTGGTTCCAAATTGGGAAAGGAGTACATCAAGACTGTATATTGTCATCCTGATTATTTAACTTATATGCAGAGTACATCATGCTAAATGCCAGGCTGGAGGAAGCACAAGCTGGAATCAAGATTGCTGGGAGAAATATCAATATCCTCAGATATGCAGATGACACCACCCTTATGGCAGAAAGTGAAGAACTAAAGAGCCTCTTGATGAAAGTGAAAGAGGAGAGTGAAAAAGTTAGCTTAAAGCTCAACCTTCAGAAAACTAAGATCATGGCATCCAGTCCCATCACTTCGTGGCAAATAGATGGAGAAACAGTGGAAACAGTGAGAGATTTTATTTGGGGGGGGGGGGGGCTCCAAAATCACTGCAGATGGTGACTGCAGCCATGAAATTAAAAGATGCTTACTCCTTGGAAGAAAAGTTATGACCAACCTAGACAGAATATTAAAAGCCAGAGACATTACTTTGCCAACAAATGTCTGTTTTCTCAAAGCTATGGTTTTCCAGTAGTCATTAATGGGTGTGAGAGCTGAACCATGAAGAAAGCTGAGTACCAAAGAATTGATGCTTTTGACCTGTGGTGTTGGAGAAGATTCTTGAGAGTCCCTTGGACTGCAAGGAGATCCAACCAGTCAATCTTAAAGGAAATCAGTCCTTAATGTTCATTGGAAGGACTGATGCTGAAGCTGAAATCCAATACTTTGACCACCTGATGCAAAGAACCGACTCATTGAAAAAGACCCTGATGCTGGGAAAGATTGAAGGTGATAGGCGAAGGGGATGACAGAGGATGAGATGGTTGGATGGCATCACCAACTCAATGGACATGAGTTTGAGCAAGCTCTGGGAGTTGGTAATGGACAGGGAGGCCTGGTGTGCTGCAGCCCATGGGATCACAAAGAGTCAGACACAACTGAGCGATTAAACTGAACTGAACTAGCTGTCCTGGCAACCCACCCCAGTATTCTTGCCTAGAAACTTCAGGGCCAGAGGAGCCTGGCAGGCTACAGTCTATGGTGTTGCAAAGAGTCGGACACGTCTGAGTAACTGAGTTGTAGCAGTCCTACATAATTCGAGAAAATATAGTTTCCAGAATTCTATCTAAAATGAGTTATTCTATGATTATTAGCTTTTGTTAAAGAGATGACATATATGTAAAGAGTAAGTAAAAGGCATACCATCTAAGAAAATAGAAAAAAAAAGAAGAAAATTTTCAAAATGCAGTGTAAGAATTCTCTGAAGCAGATGAGAAGGGATTCACATTTTGTTTCTTACATGTGATATTCAAAGTCTGAATCCAAGCAAGATGGTGACTCTGTCTCCTTGACAGGGAGCTAAATGTTCCCATTGGAAGGCGTGAGCAAACTGTCTATGAAATTAGAGTGTTTGGGTAACGAGTTATTCAACAGTGATTATTCTCTTTAGCCAGAGCTGGAATAAGTAGGCAGCATCAAATTCATGAATCTTCTTTCCAGGACAGACCTTAATTACCTGTTCCTGTCAGCTTCCTTACTCCTCTGTTTGTTGTTATTTTGGTGTTTTTCTCTGCCTATCCTCTGTAAAGTTGTCATAAAAGAGTTATTGTTCAAGTATGTGAACCATTCATATTGAGATCCTCCTCCTATCCAAAAGCATGGCCTTTTTGAAGTAACTTCAAAAATATTCTATCAATCAGAAATTTGCTTTTTGAGTAGGAGTTACAAAAGCATCAAGAGAAAATAGTCACTTAGATCTCTGTTTTGATTGGCTGAACTCCTCCAAATAATTTATATACAACTTGTAATCACAATATTTCTTGCCTGATGAGCTGTTATCTTTGAATCAATGATGGGGAAAAAAACCAATACACTAAGTTGTTGAGAGTAACCCCTGGGGAAAAGATTTCTCTATGAAAGCATTCTGACTATAACTATTGGAAATCTGGAAATATAACAAAAAAATTGAAATTATGAAACCACTGAAGGAAACTATTGCTTGTAATCGCAGTTGTCTCCCTCACAGCTTGACTCAATGACAGCTTCAGAGTTTATTGCAGTTGGCATCGGATTGTTTTGGCTCACTAAATGGCAGTGATCTCGTCCGCCCTTCATTGTGTTCAAATTAATCAAAGGCTTTTGAAGAGATGGCTTCTTCGAACAGGGGAAAACAACCTCATTGTGAAGACAGTTGCATCTTAAAGGATACAGATGTATGAAGACATTTAAAAACAGAGCTCCTGCTGAGTGCACTGCTTAGTCTTTCTTACAAAGGGACTTCTGTCTGGGACTTTTTCACCTTTTTTTTCCCCCTGATAACATAATCTATTAATAGTTCTGCAAATTTATTAGCCCAATATACACACTGTTAAGAGAGTTCTCTCAGCCAACATTTTTTGGGTACTATAAAGCACAATATAAAATAACAACCCTAACAATCTGTTTCTAAAACTAGAAAAGGATATATACTTCTGCATCCTGGCTTTCCATTTTTATATGTCATGAGGGGAAAAGTGAAAAGTAGCTATATCATAACAGCATGAGTTGCTGATCAGGGCAAGTCTTAATATTCAAGGCCTTTGTAACAATTGGAAATGAATCAAAATTACTGAAAAGTGATCCTCTAACTCACTGAACTCTCTTATGCTCGGTGCCCTAACCATGCTCTGACAGGAAGTAGATGGATAAGGGAGGTAAATTAGTTATTTCACGCTACTAGGTTACAACACGCTAAGACCACTGGGCGTTAATTGACATTACAGATGAACTGAGTCACTGATATAGAGTCCATTTAATTGATAATTATGTAAAGTTACGGGCTGCCTGTCACATTTTTAATTCAATTCTCAGAAATGACTCTACAGGCTTTAATAGTACATGTTCCTGTGTGTTAGCAGCATAAGAATCTGTGGTTTCTACTAGCAATAGGAGGTTACTGTCAAAAAAAACCCAGATCCAAGGTAGTTAATACTTACATTTTTCCTTCAGAATATAATGGGAAAAGCTCTATCAGCTATCTATCCACCATTTCATTGGTACATAAATTTTGTTATACAGGGTTGTGAAAAGACATTTGAAGTTGTCGTAATAATCAAGTGAAAAAATTGGAAGAAGGATTATTAGAGTTGAGATATTTGGTAAACTTCAGAAAAGAAATCTAATTCAGCAAATGTAATATCATATTTTATTGACAGTAAAATATCCCCAATTACAAAACATACAGTTAACATAATAAGTGCTTTCAAAAAAATCCAAAATGATTCATGAAATTCCATTTTATTTTTTTGCATGAAATGTGGAAAACATATGCCTTAGAACTCAGTGAATATGGTGATTTGGAAACTCAAGACCAATGTATTTTTTACTAAGAAATGTTTTAAACAGACTCAATTAAAAAAAAATCAGTTTCCTCCTTGAAGTCTGTCTGCTTCTCTCCTACTTTTTTGTATCTGTACCATAGTTTTTCTCATAAAGAAGGGTCCACAGCATATGCCTATCTGTGATTCCAAAACCAAGCACAGAGATTGGCACAGAGGTAATCTTGCCAATTAACACATATTTTAAAGAGTTTCATATAAGAAAAACGAGGTATTGTTAGGGAATTTTTAATCTAAATACTACGCACAGATTTGTCAGTAGTAGGTTAATTTTTAAAGAAATATAAAAACATTCCACTTAGTATACTTATTCCTATCAAAGTGTAACTAAATATTTCCCCCAATAAATGGGATATACACAAAAGCTAATTACTAAGTTAACCTTGAAATGAATAAAGCTATCCATATTATTTGAAGAAAAAAAATAAGCAGGGGAAAACCAACCACTAGCTATTTAATGAAGGAAATCAGTGGTTACGTGTTAATAGCGCTAGCAAAGATACATGTTAATTTGCTGGTCATCAATAGTAAAATGATTAAGGTAACATAATTAAAAGGTGTGAAGGGATCAGAATGTAATTTATTTACCTTACAAAATGTCTAGATTGACAGCTCTGCTGTACAGATCCAGGCAGTAGAAGTGTTTCTTTACCATCTCATCTGCCAGTCGATCTCTAGATAAACACGAATTTCCACTAAGGACCAAGGCCAAGGCCTCTCTTCCAAAGTTGCCAGCCAAGTTGCTATTAGGATTTTTCATTATTACACTGCCAAAGTGGTTTAAAAGTGGAAAAATGCAATCAGTGTTTTGTGGATTATTATTCTAAGGCAGTGAATTTTAACCCTAGCCACACATTAGAATCACCCAGGGAGCTTTTGAAAAATACAGATGCCTAGGTCCACTCCAAGAGACTTAGATTTTATTGGCTTGGGGTAAAGTCCTAGAAAAGATATTGCTTAAAAGCTCCCCAGATGATTTTAATGTGCAACCAGGGTTAAGAACCACTGCCCTAAAGGAAGATAAAATTCACAAATTCCCATGTTCGTCCCAACAGAAAATGGAGAACTCCAGCCACCCTTAGACAATCTTCGTCTCTCCCAGGACAGAAGTGTGATATCAAAATGGCATAAAATTTGGAATCAGGAGACCTGGCTCTGATCTCTCATCTGTCATTTTCTGGCTGAGTCATTAACATTGGACAGACAAGTCCTGTAAAGAGAGGAATCATAGTGATGCCTCTCTATCTTACCTTCCAGAATTTGGGGCAGAATTAAACAAGACAAGGTCATGTCAAAGAAAGCCCGAGGAAATGGCACAGCTGTGATTAGTGTACCAGGCTGGCCATGCCTAGCTGGTCCTTGCAAATAGAATATCACTTCAGCCATCACTGGCTCTAATTGGCAGGTGTATTAGGACCCAGGAAGACCGGATAACCTTGGAAAGTCAGTAGTAGTGATCCTTGAAATACAGTGTTTTGTCACGTCTTCTCAGCCTCTGCCTATTAATTCAGCACACACTTGTTTACAAAAGAGAAATAAAGTGTGTCGAGTTCAAGTTCAGCTCCATCCTTCTCTGCAAAAGTTGGGAGGTCTCAGTAGAGACAGAAGCAAACACTGCTCCCCATATGTCTAGAGGTGTCAAAAAAATGTCTCGCCCAGAGGCGTCTCTGGCACCGGAATAGCACTTTTTCACTGTAAGATGTTCACTTAGCACAACCAAGGCTCTGCTGATGCTCCCTCCTCCACAGAGAATACTCCAGCAGATCAAGCAATGCTTCCCAAAGCTCTCTTGTCTCTAACAGTCACTGTCCACACACAGAAGGTCACTTCCATTCTCAGTTATTTAGAGAGGACTTTGGGGGGGCTTCCCTGGTGGCTCAGAGGTTAAAGCGTCTGCCTCCAATGCAGGAGACCTGGGTTCGATCCCTGGGTTGGGAAGATCCCCTGGAGAAGGAAATGGCAATCCACTCCAGTATTCTTGCCTGGAGAATCCCATGGACGGAGAAGCCTAGTAGGTTACAGTCCACGGGGTCGCAAAGAGTCGGACACGACTGAGCGACTTCACCTCACCTTGAGGGTAACCCATACCAGGCTGGGTTCTGTGCCAGAAGGACGGACCCCCGAGGTCCAGCGCCTCACCCCAGGGGTGGGGAAATCCTATCTAGGAAATAAGAGCAACCCCAATAAAACAATTAAAAAGCAGGACAAGGCCTACCAAGGCAATAAAGTCTTTTGCAGAGAGAGGAAATTTGAGAGTGCTCACAAAGTAGACTAGCCGTTTTCACGTTGGTTTTTCTCAGGCACAAACACAGGGAAAACAGAAAGATGATGCTGACATCTGGAACAGTAATTAGGACCAACTTGTTTTGAAATAATGATGAGACCTCTTCCTCTGACTTCCCTGGAAAGGATATTTGCTGTGGTCTTGATGCCTCCAATTAGGCTTCCAGAGAGTACTACTTGCTTTTAGGAACCTAGGTCTCTGCCTTAAACCTTTCTATGGGGGAAAAGGGGCAGGGCCATTTGTCTCACTAAACTGAATCTTTACAGCCTCCTTGGTTTCCAGAGAGAAAGTGAAAGGTAGGCTGCTTCTGACATCACATGACCTTTGATGTGCTCTTTTAATAAATCCCTAATTTGCAGTCCTGTCCACCCATCGTGATGAAGGGACTTCCTGGATGGTCCAGGCCAGAGGCTCCTGCACCAGGGAAGCCCATTTGGTTTTGGTATCCTGAGGATATTCAGTGGCATCCATACTATGTCTTCCAGTACTAATGGTATTTGAATAGCACTTTTATGTTGTTGTTGTTTAGTCACTAAGTCATGTATGATTCTTTTTGACCCCATGGACTGCAGCACACCAGGCTTCCTCATCCATAACCAACTCCCAGAGTTTGCTCAAACTCATGTCCATTGAGTCAGTGATGCCATCCAACCAACTCATCCTCTGTCATCCCCTTCTCCTCCTGCCTTCAGTCTTTCCCAGCATTAGGGTCTTTTCCTGTGAGTCAGCTCTTTCCATCAGGTGGCCAAACAGTTGGAGTTTCAGCTCAGCATCAGCCCTTCCAATGAATATTCAGGGTTGATTTCTTTAGGATTGACTGGTTTGATCTCCTTGCTGTCCAAGAAACTCTCAACAGCCTTCTCCAACACCACAATTTGAAAGCATCATTTCTTTGGCACTCAGCTTTCTTTATGGTCTAATGTTCATTTTCATACATGACTACTGGAGAAACCATAACTTTGACTAGACAGACTTACTGGAGAAACCATAGCTTTGACTGGATGGAAATTTGTCAGCAAAGTTATATTTCTGCTTGTTAACATGCTGTCTAGGTTTCTCATAGCTTTTCTTCCAAGGAGCAAGTGTCTTTTAATTTCATGGCTGCAGGTCACCATCTGCAGTGATTTTGGAGCCTAAGAAAATCAAGTCTGCCACTGTTTTCACTTTTCCCCCATCTATTAGGCATGAGTGATTAGATCAGATGCCATGATGAATGTTTTTTGAATGTTAAAGCACACTATTTGCATGAATCCTCAAGAGATCCCAATGAAGACTTTGGCTCCCAGAGTTTCCCCAGTGTGAGTAAGCTCTGGGCACTCGTGGTGATAGCTGGTTTGATAACATGCCTGTACTGTTCGTATTCTCTTCCTTCTTTCTGATGATTCTTTCATCTCCCATGTAATGCACTAAAACTTGAGTTATTGTCTTAAGGTGTGCTTTAAGGGGGGCAAGACAGAGTCCTTTCCTTTAGGGACCTAGTGGGAAAGAGAAAAGCACCCAGATAATTTAGATGCCAGAGACAAGATCTCACACATGTGAGCAGAGGTTCCTATTTGATGCTGAATAGCATCTTGGTCTTCGCAGAATGCTGTTTATAAGAATATTCCAAGAGTCTATACTTACATAGTGGGTTTCTTCATTATAGATATTTTCTATAGGAATAGGGGCATCTAGCTTACATCTTGTTCTCTCATTCTCTCTCACCTCAGTTCTTTCACCTATAAATTATGGGAAATAACATTGCCTTAAAGAAAAGAGGTAAGGATGGGATTGTTATTGTTGTTAAGTCACTAAATCGTGTCCAACTCTTTGTGACCCCATGGACTGTCGCCTGCCAGGCTCCTCTGTCCAGGGGATTTCCCAGGCAAGAATATTGGAGTGGGTTGCCATTTCCTTCTCCAGAGGATCTTCCCAACCCATGAATTGAACCCACATCTCATTCATTGCTGGTAGATTTTTTACCACCAAGCCACCTGGGAAGACTGAGGATGGGATTAAATCACATTATATAAATTGCCTTGCATAGTACCTGGCACATAGTAAACACGTAACAAATGTTTAATAACTATACCCTTCCCAAATAGACTCAAATCTCTAAATACTTTATAGTCCTGGAAAGATTCCTGGGAAATGTGACCCAGGCAATGTGACCTAGCCCCAGGCAAGGCCACTCCTGCAGATGTTAAGCTTGGATAGTTCACTAATTGGAATGTTACTATTTTCAGTTTCAGAATGATAGTTCCTTAATTATCTAAATTCTAGGGGACTGTTTTGTTTAACTTCTCATACACATATAATCTCAATTAGAGATCAGCCTTATGGGAATAAAAACTATTTTAAAAAATCATCTTTAAAATGTTCCTCTGGACTTCCCTGGTGGTCCAGGGGTTAAGATTGCCTTCCAGTGCAGAGGGTGTGGGTTCAATCCCTGTTCAGGGATCCCACATGCTTCATGGCCAAAAAGCAGAACATAAACAACAGAAGTAATATTGTAACACATTCAATAAAGACTTAATTTTTTAAAATTCCTCTTACTCCCCCAAACTGATTTTTCATAATCTATGAAAACATTTGTGTTTCTGATTAAATATTACATTGGCCAAAATGTTCGTTCACTTTTTCCATGTTACAGAAAAACCTGAACAAAATTGTTGACCAACCCAATATATATACCATAAAGATAAACAATAAACATTTTCCTTTTTCATATTTAAAAGTAGATTATGACCTAAAGATAATTCTCTTTCTTATCCCTTACTCTCCATAAATTTAAAATATTTATGATTTAAAATCTCTCCTTTTTTTCCTCCTTAACTAAAAGGGGACAAAACTTGAAAGATCATTTTGTAATCTGTAGGTGTAACTTCAGTAGATCTACCTTTGATAGTTATTTCTGCAGTTTGATTTTCTGCTAAGCCAAATGGTGTATTATTTAATATTGTTCCATCAGTTATTTCAGAGAAGGCAATGGCAAGCTACTCCAGTACTCTTTCCTAGAAAACCCCATGGATGGAGGGGCCTGGTAGGCTGCAGTCCATGGGGTCGCTAAGAGTTGGACACAACTGAGCGACTTCACTTTCATTTTCACTTTCACGAATCGGAGAAGGAAATGGCAATCCACTCCAGTGTTCTTGCCTAGAGAATCCCGGGACGGGGGAGCCTGGTGGGCTGCCGTCTATGGGGTTGCACCGAGTTGGACACAACTGAAGCGACTTAGCAGCAACAGCAGCAGTATTTGACCCTTAAAGCATTAATCCATAATTTTAATTACATATGTTTAATGTGCAGTAAAGCTGATTTTTGAGATTTGAAAAAGACCAGATATAAAAGAATATTGTCTCTACTGTAAAATATAAAAAAACTAAAATAAGATAGCCCAGTCATTTTCAAAGATCACTGATTTTAATTTCGATATTTTTTCAAAGTACGTGGAAATGTCATAAAATCTGCTTTCAAGCACATCAATCACAGATTATTGGGGAAGGAAGAACAAAGCGTGTAGAGAACAGATTCTGTGATGTTGGTTAAATTTATCAAGGAGGCTTGTTTGTCTTGCAACCAGCCAATATTTAATCAGTTACACAAGGGATAAAATAGAGGTTGTGTGTGTGTGAGCTCAGTCCAGTCTGACTCTCTGTGATCCATGGACTGTATCCTGCCAGGTTCATCTGTCCGTGGAATTCTCCAGTCAAGAATACTGGAGTAGGTTGCCATTTCCTTCTCCAGGCTTTGGCTTCCCGACCCAGGGATCAAACCCACATGTCCTCTAGTTCCTGCTTTGGCAGGCAGGTTCTTTACCACTGTGCCACCTGGGATACCCAAAATAGGGGCCACTCAGAGGATATTGCAGTGGGTGAGAAGTTACTGATTGGAAGCAAGAAACTAAGAGTTCAAAGGATTTCCAGGGTGGATTCAGCATGCTCTATACTGACTCTGTATGAAGCATGAGTGATATATATTAATGTTCAGATATAATTAAAGGTGACCAACACACACCTGCTCTTGGGTCATTCATGGTATGGAGGGCTTTGGTGAAATAATAGGAAACAATTGACAATTTTGCAGAAGACTTTGTGTACCTTTCCTATACTCTCTGGATACACAATGCCTTAACCTCTGCCTGGCTTTCAGGACCCTCAACCTTATTTCTGATGCACCTTCCCACCCCCTGGTGGTAGACGCTGCTTCAGATAAGCCCACCTTCTAACTGCCTCAAAAGCATAATATGCCTCTTTTTTCTCTCCCTCCCTCCACGGAAATCTTATCCAGTGTCTCCAAGGTCAGTCCCCCCCAGCATTCCAAGGTCAATCCTACTTTGCTAACCTCTCTGAACAGCCATGAGCTGTCCATCATTGTTTGCAAAGGTCTAGAGGGTATATCGCATGTGCTTCTTGTCTTCCAGACTACACTATGAACTCAGAGTAGACCAATGCATTTCTCCTTCATTTATGTTCTCAGGAGTGGATGTCAGGGTGCTGAGTGTAGGGCAGATTAAAATATATCTGTAAAGAACCTGAAGTAATGAAATAGGAGACTTACAATATGGTCTTTGCTTAAAAAAAGAAGAAAAAAACAAATCTGACATCACTGTGTTCATGAGAATACAGTATGCAAGGATGTGGTTCCTTCATGACAGAAATTGTAACTCTAACAAGTCTGAAGCATGAGAAAATGAGTTGGTTCACCAAAACAGCAACAGGGAAGTGATCCCTTGACTGCTGTTTTCTCCTGACTCCCCTTGCCCCTCATGCTTTGAGCCCAGCATCACTAGCTCTGTCCATTCAAATGCTAAGTCCCTTTCCTCTCTATCCCCTGGTGGTCTTCCTCTCCACGGCTGCTGCTTTCACTCAGGTTTCCATGTATTCTTGTTCAGGGGCTGCTGTTTTGACTTCCAACTGGACTCTGCCTCTAATCTCCCCACATCACCCTAAAATGCGGAGTTATCTTACTGGAAGAAAAACCAGATATGAACCTTGGATCCATTGCTCGTTGTTCTTTGGAGTCAAATCCGAACTCATTGGCATGCTTGCCAGGTCCTTCAGGGATGGCCCCAGCTTCCCCAGCTCTCTCGTCTCTGTCACAATCAAGTGTGATGCGTTCACATATTGAACAGGGAGGGGAAATCTTTGCTTGTATACCTCCATGCATTTCATTTTTCTCTCCTTGCTGTTCTTTCTTGCCCATCTACTGCTTCTGGAAACTTTCTTCTTCATCATGACACATTCAGTGATGTTCTTAACAACTAGCACTGACCTGTGGATTACATTAGATTGGAACACTTGGTTGGATGCCTCCTTCCTCTCTAGGTTGTTGCTTCTCAAGGGCAAGAGGCATCCCTCTCTATCTGAATCCAAACACAGCACTTGGCACCTGGTTGCTGCTGCTGCTGCTGCTGCTGCTAAGTCGCTGCAGTCATGTCCGACTCTGTGCGACCCCATAGATGGCAGCCCACCAGGCTCCCCCGTCCCTGGGATTCTCCAGGCAAGAACACTGGAGTGGGTTGCCATTGCCTTCTCCAGTGCATGAAAGTGAAAAGTGAAAAGTGAAAATGAAGTTGTATCCCACTCTTAGCGATCCCATGGACTGCAGCCCACCAGGCTCCTCCATCCATGGGATTTTCCAGGCAAGAGTACTGGAGTGAGGTGCCATTGCCTTCTCCATGGCACCTGGTTGAGAACTTATTAAATCTTGGTTTTAAAGTTAACTCGTTAATTAAGGCAATTCCAACTTGGAGAGTATTCAAGTACAGGAATTTATTTGAAAGTCTGCTTTGAAAGTCTGCAAGCCAATTGCACTTAGAGTCATGCAGGCTGCAGGAACAAAACTAAACTCGTAAGATAAAATAAATTTGCTAAAACAAATGGAGGAAGAAAGGAAGGGGATTTTGATTGCCCGTAGCATCTGCCCCTTCTGCCTCATTCCTAGTCACTGCTCAACAAATTCTTATTGAATCAAACCTTTTATTCTCCAGCTCAGACATATGGCATTTTCAATAACATATCCCTGTGTCATGTTTATTTGTTGTAGAATAAAGAGAGATGCCCAACTCATTTGAGTAGCTCTGCTGCTATTTCAAACGCATTGTTTCCTGTCCTGTCAGTCACAGACCATTTTAAATATGGGCCTAATCACCGGTATTCCAAGGGGCTTGCCACATCAGGGAGTTGAGATGCAGGAAGGTTCAGAATCTCAGCAAGTGTGGATCTGGACTCAGAGGCACCAACTGGCTTTCAAGCAGCCTCCAGCTGGCATGCACCTGCACCTGGGATGCAGGCTCCCCAGGACAAGCTCAAGTTCCGCCCTTGGCCTCGGCATGGGTCGGGGAAGAGCTGGCCTCGTAGCCAACTTGTGAGGGATCTTGTCAGGCATTCAGGCACCAACCACTCTTTGTGAGGTAGACTAGAGTGTCAGACAGGAAGTTATCTTTCCATCAGAGAAAAAAGGCGCATGCCCTCCCTCAGGTAGCCTGTTGGGAACAGATTTAGCAGGTTGGTTTAAACTGGATTGTTTTTCAAAATAAGATCTCTAAAACAAAGGATTTCTTATTCCTTTTATTACTTTCCCAGTGTCACTTTTCAATTCTAGGGTGTTCAGATAAACTAAAAATTTGGTATGTACCTAAATAGAAATCAATGTAGAAAGTTCTTTAACTTAAAAAAAAAATAAGCGTCCTTTTTGACCGAGCACTCTGCTTTGGGAAGGACAGATACAGAACTGCAAGGGAGAAAGGGGACACCCAGCAAGCCAGTAAGATCAGTTTAAAAAAAACACTGGTGATCAGGGGGGTGGCTTGTCACCACCAGGGGTCACCCTCAAATTCTAAAATGTGTCAACCATTAGGTCACCTTTATGAATTAATTTATTTTGGACTCAAGAAACTGAACTAGATTTTCCAATTTAGTTCATAAGATAAAAATTATATGTAGCCTACATATTCACTTCTATTTGGTTAATTATAGCTAAATTTATCTAACAATGGTCACAATATGGTTATAGTCACTGCCCATGCATGTACTCTACTGATATTCTAATCTAGGTGCTAATTTCCTATTTTTAACAGAGAACCAGTTTCATTTTCCATTTTCTATACTGTCCTTTCATGGATGTATATTTACACTTGTTAGTGAGTTAATTTCACACATTTAGACTTCAACAGTCATTAGTGTCATAATGATTACAGTAATTATGTGAGTAATGAAGCTCAGGTGATCGGAGAGAGATGACTTACTGTACGTGATGGACAAAGTCAACCACTATTGGCAACCAGTGTAATCAGTTCCAGGTTGCTTAGCATGAGTTTAAAGATGTTTTCCTGTAATTAAGAAGGTATATTGTTTATTCACCTAAAATTTGACAGATCTAATACTCCACTTATTTAACAAAGAATGTGATGAGGCTTGCATGTTTACTAAACCTTGTTATTTTCTAGTTATCAGTAGTAAAACCATTAAGGTACATAATTAAAAGAATTAAAAGAATGTGTATGTAATTAATATAAATGCCACAAGTTATCTTAAGTAACCAGACTTGGTTAATTGTCTGATTAAGAATTCAGAGCAATGGATATCATTATTTGCTTCAAAAGTGGTGCCATGTTAAGTTTTATCTTCAGGGATGTATTCTGCTGCTGCTGCTGCTGCTAAGTCACTTCAGTTATGTCTGACTCTGTGCAACCCAATAGACGGCAGCCTACCAGGCTCCTCTGTCCCTGGGATTCTCCAGGCAAGAACACTGGAGTGGGTTGCCTTTTCCCTCCCCAGTGCATGAAAGTGAAAAGTGAAAGTGAAGTCGCTTAGTCATGCCCGACTCTTAGCGACCCCATGGACTGCAGCCTACCAGGCTCCTCCGTCCATGGGATTTTCCAGGCGAAAGTACTGGAATGGGGTGCCATTGACTTCTCTGGGATATATTCTAGGTGATCCCAAATCCTTTGTCTTTTTGACCTTTGTATCTGTAGTTGACTTTCTCTGGAGCCCTTTCTATATAGCTTTCAAATCTGGGAAAGCAGTGATGGCAAAAATAAGCAATTAAGTCCCATGAATATTATCTGATGGACACTGAACTCCTTGAGGACAAAATTGATTCTCATTCATCTTTTTCTTCCCAGAGTCTTTTCCAAGTAATGTTTGTTACACTGTTTTCATACACCCATACTCTACCTCCTCTAAAAATTGTCTGAGTAAGAGGGAGGGGACACATGTATACTTATGGCTGATTCACCTTGTTTGTGGCAGAAACCAACAGAATATTGTGCTACAATTAGCCTCCAGTTAAAAATAAATTTTAAAATTCCTTCAATGTTAATTCTAGTCTACAGTACTCATATTCTTATTGGCTGACTTATATCTTGTTGTTAACTTGACATACTTATCTTTTGATAAAATGAAATAGTAGCCATTTATAATGTTACACATATATACCATTCCTCACTTCTTCCATAGTTCAAGACCTGTTATTATGCACCACAGGAATTTACATTTTTAAAATAATATATCATTTATGCATTTAGGTCTTTCAAAAATCTGGGATGGGTGTCTGCTGTGTGTAAGGGATGAGTTCAATTCTTTTTTCCATAAGAATCATATGAATGCTTCATCATGGCACCACTTATTGAAAAGTCCATCCTTGTCTCATTCATTTCCGATATCACCTTGACATTTATCAGTTATTCATCTATACATGGCTCTGATTCATGGATATAATTGTTTTCCATTGTCCAGCATGTACAAATATCAAAATATATCAATACTCCAGCTCATGATATCTAATATCTGGTAAAGCCAGTGTCCCACCTGTTTTTTTTTTTATAAGATTTCTTAGCTATTCTTGGAAGTTGTTATTCCATATACATTTGGATTTGATCCATCGAGTTATAAAAATTTTTTTTAATGTCCTTCTTCAGGAAAAGGGAGTTTAAACTAAATCCATAGTCCAACTTGAAGGAAAATTGACATCTTTAAGTCACTGATTTTACTAATCTATAAATATGGTCTATCTCTACCTTCATTGAGGACAATTTCAATGTCAACAAACTTTTATAATTTTTTCATAATAATCTTGCACACATTTTGTTTATAACAGGAGGTTTTGGATGCTGCTGTGAGTGACATATTTTAAATTTATCTTCTGTTACTGTAGCATAAAAATGCAAATTATCTTATATAATAATCAACTTTCTGAGAACCAAAATCTCTTGCTAATTCTAACAGTTTATCTTTATATTGAAAGATATATAGACTGGCATAATATTTATTAATAGAAACAGTTTTGTTTGTTGCTTTCCAATTTTTAAACTAGTTTTTCTCTTGTCTTATTGGACTGTCTAAAGCTTCTAAAATAATGTTGAATAGAGGTCGTATTATCACCACGCTTAAAGAGTGATTTTAAGATGAATATCTTCAATGTTTCACTATTTTGTATGATAATATCCTTTTTTAAATGTACTTCAATTGATATTTCAAATTTTTAAGAGTTTTTATTATTATTATTATATTTTATCACATCTATTTTCACATCTATTTAGTTTATTTTTCTCCTTAATCTGTGAATGCGGCAAACTGCATTTAAAGATTTTTCTAATTTTAAAACCATGTTATTAGTGTAGGTTAAGCTGTGCTGAATTAATAAGCATGCCTTCAAATCTCAGTTAAAACTAATAATTGTTACATGTCCAGCAAGGGACTCATGCTTATTTTAGTCACTCCAGAACCTGAGCTAATGGATGAATCATCTGAATGCATGCTTTCATGATCACTGTAACACAGAAGCAGAGCATCAAAAGGCCTTTCTTTGGCAGTGAAATGCTCTAACCCAGATGTGGCTCATGTCTCTTCTGTCCAAAGCCCTTTTGCCTAAACTACTTATATGGATGTGGAGAAATGAAACTCTGCCATGTGCCCAACAGAAGTGGAGATTCTGAAATGAGGGTACATTAGGAGCCTCCGCTACACTTGCATTTCTTTTTTTAATATAAATTTATTTATTTTAATTGAAGGTTAATTACTTTACAATGTTGTATTGGTTTTGCCATACATCAACATGAATCTGCCACAGGTATACACGTGTTCCCCATCCTGAACCCCCTTCCCTCGTCCCTCCCCATATCATCCCTCTGGGTCATCCCAGTGCACCAGCTCCAAGCATCCAGTATCATGCATTGAACGCCACATGACTCTGTCCTAAGAGTTATATTTCTATGCATTACTGGATTTCTTTTGCAGCTATATTCATGAGTGACACTGTTATGATATTATACATTTTTTTCATATTTTCACTGTGTGTTTCAGAGTTTTAAAATGTACGTACATTTGAAAGTCATCATTTACAATTGTTAAACTCATCAACTGAATTTTTCATTTCAGTTATTGTATGTTTGACATTGAGTTCTTCTTCATAGTTTTCTTTTTGATTTCTTGAGACATTTTCAATTTAGTTCAGTTCAACCACTCACTCGTGTCCGACTCTTTGCGACCCCATGAATCGCAGCACACCAGGCCTCCCTGTCCATCACCAACTCCCGGAGCTCACTCAGACCCACGTCCATCGAGTCAGTGATGCCATCCAGCCATCTCATCCTCTGTCTCTTTCTCCTCCTGCCCCCAATCCCTCCCAGCATCAGGGTCTTTTCCAATGAGTCAACTCTTCGCATAAGGTGCCCAAAGTACTGGAGCTTCAGCTTTAGCATAATTCCTTCCAAAGAAATCCCAGGGCTGATCTCCTTCAGAATGGACTGGTTGGATCTCCTTGCAGTCCAAGGGACTCTCAAGAGTCTTCTCCAACACCACAGTTCAAAAGCATCCATTCTTCGGCGCTCAGCCTTCTTCACAGTCCAACTCTCACATCCATACATGACCACAGGAAAAACAGCCAGGCCTCCCTGTCCATCACCAACTCCCGGAGTTCACTCAGACTCACGTCCATTGAGTCTGTGATGCCATCCAGCCATCTCAACCTCGGTCGTCCCTTTCTCCTCCTGCCCCCAATCCCTCCCAGCATCAGGGTCTTTTCCAATGAGTCAACACTTCGCATAAGGTGCCCAAAGTACTGGAGCTTCAGCTTTAGCATCATTCCTTCCAAAGAAATCCCAGGGTTGATCTCCTTCAGAATGGACTGGTTGGATCTCCTTGCAGTCCAAGGGACTCTCAAGAGTCTTCTCCAACACCACAGTTCAAAAGCATCCATTCTTCGGCGCTCAGCCTTCTTCACAGTCCAACTCTCACATCCATACATGACCACAGGAAAAACCATAGCCTTGACTAGACGGACCTTAGTCGGCAAAGTAATGTCTGTGCCTTTAGGCATACATATTTTATATTCTGAGGCTGATAATTCTAGTATCTGAACATTTGATAGATTTACTGCTGTTGCTTCTACTGACTCTTGCTTGTGATGTCTTATTTTCCTTGTATGTTTTGTATTTATTTTTTTTACTTTCTGGGTTGCAAACTATTTTTATATAAATGTGGAGAACCTTTAAATAAGACTAGAATTAGAGTAGATTATTTGTATGTTATGTAGACATATTTACTTAACAGCTGAAGACTCTGTATTTTCAGTTTAGTGTCTTTGTCTCTATAATTACTTTCAGCTATTTGACACTGTATGTCTTAAAAAGGGAGATTCTTTTTGCTACTAGTGAGCAAGAATATTGTACACCTTAAAAACAAGTTAAAATTCAAGAGACAGGAACTTGCAATAACTTTTTAAAAATTGTGTAAATTCACATTTTGAAATTGCATTTCTCAAAATCAAGGGTCAGCTGCAACAGGGCATCTAGAAAAGGTAATTAAAAATATGTATTTTTAGGCCCCTCCTCAGACCTTCTGAATCAGAATCCCTTTCAGTTCAGTTCAGTTCAGTCGCTTAGTCATGTCTGACTCTTTGCGACCCCATGAATCGCAGCACGCCAGGCCTCCCTGTCCATCACCAACTCCCGGAGTTCACTCAGACTCACGTCCATTGAGTCCATGAT
>SJXQ01008320.1:424394-542832 GCA_006408695.1 Aepyceros melampus | reverse complement strand
TCCAGCGGATGTTGGCAATTTGATCTCTGGTTCCTCTGCCTTTTCTAAAACCAGCTTGAACATCAGGGAGTTCACGGTTCACGTATTGCTGAAGTCTGGCTTGGAGAACTTTGAGCATTACTTTACTAGCATGTGAGATGAGTGCAATTGTGCGGTAGTTTGAGCATTCTTTGGCATTGCCTTTCTTTGGGATTGGAATGAAAACTGACCTTTTCCAGTCCTGTGGCCACTGCTGAGTTTTCCAAATTTGTTGGCAAATTGAGTGCAGCACTTTCACAGCATCATCTTTCAGGATTTGAAACAGCTCAACTGGAATTCCATCACCTCCACTAGCTTTGCTCGTAGTGATGCTTTCTAAGGCCCACTTGGCTTCTCTTTCCAGGATGTCTGGCTCTAGATTAGTCATCACATCATCATGATTATCTGGGTCATGAAGATCTTTTTTGTACAGTTCTTCCGTGTATTCTTGCCACCTCTTCTTAATATCTTCTGCTTCTGTTAGGTCCAGACCATTTCTGTCCGGGCCAGAATCCCTTTAGTAATACCAATAATCTCCATTTTCAAATAAAAAGTGCTCATAATTTTCATATATAAAAGAGTTTGAAAATCACATGCTAAAGTTTATTTAGAAAGACAGATTTGGTTTTATGTATTTGTTTTTCTAATACTTACATTCATCCCACACTGTAGAGTATTTCCCTGCTGTTTCAATTCTTTTATATTTTTTGTTTTTAAAGTATTCTTTAATACTATTCCATCTGAAATTGAGTTCTTAAGTGTTATTTAAAGCAATAATAATATACTCCTGACGTTTCCTCTGTCCATTTGTTTTGCATATACAGAAAATGTAACATAAAGCTAATTTGGAGACTTCCTTCTTTAGAGAGCCAAAAACTCTATCAACACATCAGTTAGGTTTATACATCACTCACCAAAGAAAAAAATAAAAAAGTTGACATCTATAAAAATAATGGTTCTTGAATGTCAGCAGCAGAAAATCAGCGTGTATTGACTGTTCAAATCTAAGGTTTAAAATTAACTTTAATAAGAGAATTGCTATAAAGTAACATTGACTTTCAATGCATTAAATAAAAATTTAGTGATATGTGTGAATTTTTTCTTCATTTTTCATATCTAAATATATGCTTACGAATCTCTGTAACTTTTCTGAGTTGGAGACTCTTGATCACAAATGACATTAAGAGAATATGTTTTGCTGATAACATTTATAAAAATTTGTTACTAAATAAAAAACCTTGTCAATGTAATAATTTAAAAATTACAAAAGTAATCAGATAGGAGATAATAAGCTTGGTAAAATCTGTTATCTACTACAAGAGAAAGACAATGGAAATGAATTTTAAGTATTATTTTCTGTTTATTACCTATATAAATCAAGTCAGAAATAAGCTACTTATACCTGTTTATCAGTGGTCATATTATACTTTTATTTCATTAATTTCTATTTTATCCTAAGCCTCAATTCTATTTTAAGCATCTAATTCTGCATCAATCTGTTTAACCCATTCTCTTATTTCATTTTTATAGTAAGTTTCTGATCAATAGGACTTAAGTGCATAATTAACCAATTCCTCATCTATGAATTTTATAATAATCTCTGAAACAAAATATTTGTACCACATCATAATATTTCTCTGCAACTCCCTCTTGGCTAATTAATTTACCATTTAATGCTCAGTAGCAAATCATATGCATGAAGCAAGTGTGCTCTGACTGAGCGTCCCATAGTTTGTTCAATTAGTCTAAGATATGAAGAGGTCACCTGAGCATTATCACAGTTGTTTTATGACACACCAAGTCCAGACATCTCCAAGGTGAATTGCATGGTATATAGTATTAATTATGCTTCAAATTCTCTTTTTTGAGGAAATGTTAACATTAAAATTATTTATATTGATGGTATTGATCACTAATATATCATGGGCAATATGATGGATGGACATGGAATACCGGTTGTATTTTTCCTGAGGGAGCCGATGGGATCAGAATTCAAAAGGAAGCTCATAAATGAACCAATGAGGATAGAAATGAGTGAAGGACAAAACTCTATATTTTTACTCACTCTACATCCCCAGAGTGTTCTGTTACAAACAGATTCCATCTTCTCTAAGTTCCTTTGACTAAAATCTTCTCTTCACTTTTAGGGACTATATTAGATGAACTCGTTATTCTATTCCCTATTGTATTAGCTAAGCTTTTCCTTCAGTAGCACAATTTATTTTTATCTCAAAATTAGTAGCAGCTTTATGACTTTTGACAACTTCATATCACCTTCAAACTCTCATCCTTACACTCACCTTTAGATACAAAATGTTCAAATTCAAACTATATTCTCTTTTGAAATACCAATTAAATCTAGAGGTGATATTAAGGTAAAAATGAAAGTAGAAAACACCTGAGCTTTACTTAATAATGTTATCATCAATCTCTATGCCTGGGGACCAACTTTTGGTTGGAACATAGTCATAACAAGTTCCTTCTAATGTGTTCATGACTTATTTCCCTTGAATGGAATCCAAGATGCCCCTGCCATATACTAGCTTCTGGATGACATTGAATCTTATCAGGATGGAGCTACAGTATACTAAGAACTTAAGTCTCATTTTTTGCAATATTTTTAGCTTTCATTACATTACAGGTGCTATCTGTGAATGAAGGAAGGGATTTTTAATTATAGCACTTAGAGCTTGAATACCAAATAGAAAGATGGCACACAAGAAAATTCCAGATCAAATGACCATTGTTCTAGTGATTTCATAGAAACGTCTCAAAATAATTTTATTTTTTTAACTCATAACGAATAAAGAATACAGGTTATCTAAACAATATGTGTAAAGAATATGTGTAAAGAATACAGGTTATCTAAACAATATGAGTTTTAGAAGCAGATGGAAAATCATGACCATCTCCCAAGATGCTCTTCAGAGTTAGTGGAATCTTCTCAGGAACCACTTTCCAGATCAATCCATCCTGTCCATAAAAACACATTTCAATTGCCCTCTCTGAGCCTGCTGCTAATATTTGTACTCTTTCATTATGTATGAGTCTTTGCTTGTTGCATAGACAAACTGCATTGTGCTCCATTAGTGATTTTCCATTTCATGCTAAGCTTTGCAATTTATTAGTGTTATTTAGGCTAATGTGCTATTATTTTGCATATTTTATGTCATTTGTTATCCATGCAATGTGATACTTAAGTATTGGGGATCAATGAGTCTTTTACACAGTTTATAAATTTGTATGATTAAGGAGTAAATCAATTAAATACATTATCGCATTGAATTTGTTTTGAGAGTTGCTTTCTAAGAAATGTAGCCTATCCTTTTTAAAACTTATGACTATTTTTTTGAGTAGCAGAATTTTTAAATATATTAACACAAGTGTTTGAATGGCTGCATTTAAGTTCTTAGTAATAAAATATAATTTGCTTTTGAATTATGAAATGCTAGTGATGAGAGTGAGCTAATTGGGTCCAAATTTTGCTATTAATCAGGAAATCCATAAAACACATATATTTTATATTTCCTTTTAATTCTAGTGCTTGTCTTAAATGTTGGAATGTAAAATTGGCTAGATAAATCTCTGCATTTTTTAGACTACAATGCTAGTGGATAGAGAACAAAATATTCATCATATATTACTACCTGTTATATATATATATATATATATACACACACACACACACACATATATATATCAATACACAAATAAATACAATGTTTTAACATAAAAACAAGTGTTTAAGAAATATTCCTGTCTAGCACACTTAACTTGCCATTCTTCTGTATCAAGTATGTGGAAGGGCACTTAGATCTAGTTATAGAATCTATAACTGTAACTTAGTCTTAGGACCAAGACCTGCCTAAATTCATGCAATTATTAATACTCTAACTAAAAAGCCTCTTGATGAAAGTGAAAGTGGAGAGTGAAAAAGAATATATATATATATATATATACACACACACACACACACATATATATATCAATACACAAATAAATACAATGTTTTAACATAAAAACAAGTGTTTAAGAAATATTCCTGTCTAGCACACTTAACTTGCCATTCTTCTGTATCAAGTATGTGGAAGGGCACTTAGATCTAGTTATAGAATCTATAACTGTAACTTAGTCTTAGGACCAAGACCTGCCTAAATTCATGCAATTATTAATACTCTAACTAAAAAGCCTCTTGATGAAAGTGAAAGTGGAGAGTGAAAAAGTTGGCTTAAAGCTCAACATTCAGAAAACGAAGATCATGGCATCCGGTCCCATCACTTCATGAGAAATAGATGGGGAAACAGTAGAAACAGTGTCAGACTTCATTTTTTGGAGCTCCAAAATCACTGCAGATGGTGACTGCAGCCATGAAATTAAAAGACACTTACTCCTTGGAAGAAAAGTTATGACCAACCTAGATAGCATATTCAAAAGCAGAGACATTACTTTGCCAACAAAGGGCCGTCTAGTCAAGGGTATGGTTTTTCCAGTGGTCATGTATGGATGTGAGAGTTGGACTGTGAAGAAAGCGGAGTGCTGAAGAATTGATGCTTTTGAACTGTGGTGTTGGAGAAGACTCTTGAGAGTCCCTTGGACAGCAAGGAGATCCAACCAGTCCATTCTGAAGGAGATCAGCCCTGGGATTTCTTTGGAAGGAATGATGCTAAAGTGAAACTCCAGTACTTTGGCCACCTCATGCGAAGAGTTGCCTCATTGGAAAAGACCCTGATGCTGGGAGGGATTGGGGGCAGGAGGAGAAGGGGACGACCGAGGATGAGATGGCTAGATGGCATCACTGACTCGATGGACTTGAGTCTGAGTGAACTCCGGGAGTTGGTGATGGACAGGGAGGCCTGGTGTGCTGAGATTCATGGGGTCTCAAAGAGTCAGACATGACTGAGTGAACTGAACTGATCCCTAAAAATAGAATATTAATAAATGCATGAATCTAGGTAGGTCTTGGTCCTAAGACTCAGTTACAGTTACAGATTCTATAACTAGATGGACTGATGCTAAAGCTGAAACTCCAATACTTGGCCACCTCATGCAAAGAGTTGACTCATTGGAAAAGACTCTGATGCTGGGAGGGATTGGGGGCAAAGAAGAGAAGGGGATGACAGAGGATGAGATGGCTGGATGGCATCACCAACTTGATGGACATGAGTTTGGGTGAACTTTGGGAGTTGGTGATGGACAGGGAGGCCTGGCATGCTGCAATTCATGGGGCCACAAAGAGTTGGACATGGCTGAGCAACTGAACTGAACTGATCCCTCAAAATAGGACTTCAAGAAGAAAAATAGGACTTCAGCAAGAAATTGTGTTAGTCCACATTAATGATAAGCCATTCCCTGAGTTTACTGCAAAGACACATTAATCATTACTACAGGTTTCATTCTGTGTTCTTGATCCCTAATCACTAGAAAAGGACAAATCTTCACTCAGGGAAGAATTATTTAGTGGCCAGAGCCTCTTGGTCTGTCCTCCTGGCATATTGTAGCTTTCTTCCTTTCCTTGCTTACAAACTTTCAGAGTCTGCTGATTACTATTCATAGTAAGGCTTTCTATCATTTCTGAAAAATCCTCATAAACTCTTTACCTTATATGCATGCTCTCTTTCACCACTGTGCTTTTTATTTTTGGGCATTTGACATCAGTTTTCTATATTATTTTTACTACATTTCAGTTTCTCTTCCTGTTTTTACTGTTTCCCTATGTGATTTTCTATAGATAATTTTAACATATTAGAACTACTTATTGTACAAAATTCCTGAGTCACTTGGAGTTCATCTACAAACAATTAAAAAATAACCATATATCCAAAAATTTTTTTAAATATTAAATGCTTTCAACTTTTTTTTTTAAATCTAGCTTTGGGAAATTATAGAATATGGCTAAAAATTTAAACTTCTCTGTGGGAGCATTGCAGAAAAAACTTCTAGATTGTTTAATAGAATATATCTTTGTAAGACTGTCTCCAGGACACATTACTATCAGATAAATTTAATTTTCCCATTGACTCAGCTTAAAGATTTATTAGGAATTTCCTTTCGGAGAAGGCAATGGCACCCCACTCCAGTACTCTTGCCTGGAAAATCCCATGGATGGAGGAGCCTGGTAGGCTTCAGTCCATGGGGTCGCTGGGTCGGACCTGACTGAGCGACTTCACTTTCACCTTTCGCTTTCATGCATTGGAGAAGGAAATGGCAGCCCACTCCAGTGTTCTTGCCTGGAGAACCCCAGGGACGGGGGAGCCTGGTGGGCTGCCGTCTATGGGGTCACACAGAGTCGGACACGACTGAAGTGACTTAGCACTAGCACTAGGAATTTCCTTTGAATTATTTTCTAGTGTTTTGAAGATGACTAATAATAGCAGGACCATTTTACCTGGGCTTGCATTTTTTCAGTAGTTTTTCCCTTTTATTCCAGAATAATGGATCTTATTTTCTGGTGTTCATTAATTTTTCCTCTGAAGAAATATTTATTGACTGACCACTCTGTTTAAGATTCAGTCCAGATGCTATGGACATGACACGATGAGAGACCTCACACAAGGTCTCTGCTTTCAGCATAGCTTGGAGCCCAGAAATCTGTTTACAACAACCACCACAGGTGACAATGATCCTTATGGAACATGGACCACATATTAGCAAACAGTATGATAGTGTACAATCCCAATTAAGTATAGAACTGGTCAGTTGTGCAATGAATGAATAATCCTTTAAAGAACAGTCACTATATGAACCAAAATGACAGCTAAAATGAAAATTGTTTTGTTCACAGCAGTATAAATAGTCGCTGCCCTCCCCTCCCATAGGTCCTGTGTCCCGAGTGGGGTTTGCAGTGTCCTTGCTGTCCTGTGGTGAGACAAGGCTGCTTCCAGAACACCAGCAGCTGGAAGCTTAGTGGCTACATTGGGAGGAAAGTCATGGCTCCAGAATTTCCATATGGATCTCTTTTAGATATGAAAATTCTATCCATATGGAAGGCATTATAACAGAGAATACAAGCGAATTAGTAATTTCACAGCTTTACATACCTAAACCTTTAGCATTAAGGTAATTTTAACTGGTTACATTTAGAAAAAAGTAAACCTGCCTTGTTATTGACGTTCAATATCTCCTTTAAGCAAAAATAGGCATTGTGCCATCATCAAATGAAAGGTTAAGGGATAATCTGAGTAGGTATTATTTGCACTAGTTTCTCTTCAATCTGTCCCCAACCCTACCCTTCACATTGGCATTATGTGTCCCATGCTTTTTTTTTTAAGAAAAAGCTAAATATCCTTAGTATCCACCATCTTTGTATGTGTTTCTTATCTTTTCCCTTCTTTTTTGATTGAATTAATTCATTAGTATTGATTATGGCATATACATTAATGCATTATAGGCAGACCTCAGAGATATCACAGGTTCAATTCTGAAAGACCATCATAATAAAGCAAATATCACGAAAAAGCAAATCACATGGCTTTTTTACTTTCCCAGTGCATATAGAAGTTATGCTTATACTGCACTAGTCTATCGAGTGTACAGTAGCATTGTCTAAAAAAAAAGTTTATACCTTAATTTAAAGTTTTATTTAATCACTTTATTGGTGAAAATGATAGTCATCATTTGAGCCATTAGCAAGTCTTAATCTTTTTGCAGTAGTAACCTCAAAGATTACAGACACAAAGTCAACACACGCTGTTGGAAAAATGGCACCGATAGACTTGCTTGATGCAGAGTCACCACAGCCTCCAGTCTGTAAAAAACATAGTATCTGTGAAGTATAATAAAGAAAATCACAATAAAATGGGGTATGCCTATGCATATATAGAAGATAAACATGTAAACAACTTGTATATATGGCTATATACTGACTATATAATATATACTAACAAGATAAGTATTTTTGATAGATATCAGTTCAGTTCAGTTCATTTCAGTTGCTCAGTCGTGTCCGACTCTTTGCGACCCCGCGAATCGCAGCACGCCAGGCCTCCCCGTCCATCACCATCTCCCAGAGTTCACTCAGACTCACATCCATCGAGTCGGTGATGCCATCCAGCCATCTCATCCTCTGTCATCCCCTTCTCCTCCTCCCCCCAATCCTTCCCAGCATCAGAGTCTTTTCCAATGAGGCAACTCTTCTCATGAGGTGGCCAAAGTACTGGAGCTTCAGCTTTAGCATCATTCCCTCCAAAGAAATCCCAGGGCTGATCTCCTTCAGAATGGACTGGTTGGATCTCCTTGCAGTCCAAGGGACTCTCAAGAGTCTTCTCCAACACCACAGTTCAAAAGCATCAATTCTTCTGTACTCAGCCTTCTTCACAGTCCAGCTCTCACGTCCATACATGACTACTGGATGTCTCTGCTATTTAATATGCTGTCTAGGTTGGTCATATAGATAGATAGATAGAGAAAGAGAGAGAGAGATGATATTTACATATGCAAAACAATGGCTTCTAGGACCTTAAATAACAAGGAATCCTGACCGTCTTGGATACAAGAATGTCAGTAGAGACTAGGGCTATCATTAGGGATCCTGTGAGCTAATGAGACAATTCCAAGAGTATGACTGCAGGTTCCCTATAGCCAACGGATTGGAACATATAGAACAATGCACACATCTAGTTGTGTGAGCTCCAGATGGAGAAGCAGAAAATAACCCTTTGGCACTAAAATTTACATTTCACTCATAAACTGTGCAACCAGGCATTCACATTTCAGCTACAACAAGGAGAGGCCTCTGAGCTAATTATTAATAAATCAGCATAAAACTATCTTGAGGGGGGAAAATAGGTTAATATCTGAGTCCATAACTAAAGGGGACACATTATTCCCCTAATCCATGAATAGAAAACAAATGAATATAATTGAAATTGCTGATAAATCAATTTCTTATTTTAAAAGATGAAAACACAATGACTATCTTAAAGATGTGAGAGTTCACAAACATCTCAGTTGGGCTGTTAATTTCTTTTGTAAATTTTGAGGACAGAACTAATCAAAGTGTGTACACATTTTCAGAAAATTATACTGTTGCCTCAACTGAAATATTTTCAGTGGTGACAAATAAAGGCATGTCTCTATTGTTGTCACAATAGTTATCTTTAAAAACATAAATCTCTAGAGAAAATGATTAATTAGATTTCAATTATCCTGCAGGAAAAAATGTACTTTACATACTCAACACACTAAAAAGCATTATAGTGTTTCTTTAATGTGTTTAAAAATTCAAAAATGTTTTTAAAAGCCACTTAAAAAGTCAAAGCAAAAGCAAGCTAATGGAATATGGTGTCATCCTTCAAGTTGATGTCTGTTGAGTTTACCCAGGTCCTTTTGTGTGACATTATGCAGACATTATTGGAATTTTTCTGAATTATCTTTGAAAATTCTGAAATACCCATTATGATCTGTTGACAGACACAAAGATAATCCCTATAAATTTTGCTGTGACTTGCAGAAAACTGAAATAATGTTACGCCTATTTAAGAAGGAGGTATATAAGCAAGACATAGCTGCTGGTTTTGGTTTGCTTGCATTTTGAAAATAAAAGTACCTGTCCTCTCTCTCTCTTATCAGTTCATTAATGAAGTGTGCATTCCCAAATTTCACTCCCATTTCTCCTTTCATGCCTTTTTCTCTCCCTCCCCCTCCCTCTCCCCTCCCTTGCTTTCTCTTTCCATATTTCCCTTTTTTGGCTTTTGTTCCCTGCCTTTATGACCTCTTCTCATCTTTATTTTTAACTTACTCTTTTGCATTCCCGGATTCTCATTGTGTCTTTCTCCTCAGTAGGAGAAAGACACATTGTGCCTTTCCTCATCTAAGTAGAAATTACAAATGTTTCTAACAGCTTTAACTGTATTATGTTAGTATGGCTTGATTAAAAAGAGAATTTTTTTAATAGCACAGTCTAAATCATCTTACATGCTTTTGATAGAAACTTGATACATTTTTGCATCAAATGTGTCTAGAAATAAATTTTGATATTTACTTTTTTCAAGTGACATTTAAAATATTTTTAAATGACATTTATTTGAAAAGCTACATAGGAAGCTTACATTTCTCAAAATTTGTTTTCAAAGTTTAACAAAAATCCACATTTCTACGGTTTAGTAATACTTGTTATATTAAGAGATTTTTTAAAATTATAATGCTTACCAATCTGTAAATCATATTACTATTATTTGTTATATATTATTTGTGTGAATGCATATACACTACCTAATTTTTTAATAGGTAAGTTACTCTTGCTTTTGTGAAATATATATTCTACACCTTTAATGTTAATATCAAAATATTCAAAAATACAACAGGTGAAATATTTTTCTTGGAACATTTTCCCTATTACACTAAAAAAATCCTTTGTTTTTTAATATGTGTAAGAATAGCCCAGGTTACCTTTCTTTTGATACAATTTTTGAGTATATTAAATTTATTGCCTGTTATTTTCAATTTTCTCCTTCACTCCATTCCACACAGCCAAAATTATTTAGTTTCCAAATTATATTGCCACTAGAAGTGAAGCAGTTTCATTTCAAATGGCCTGGTTAGCTGGAAAGAAGAGACAGGCGGAACCCAAAGTCAGAACTACTACTAGAAGTAAGGCAAACTATATTTCCAATCTTGCCTCATTCTGGTGCCAGTGATCCATGGACCACTGAAATTATCCTGGACCACTTAAAGAGACACAGGTGAGACCCAAGTGTCAGCCTCCTTCCCCACTTCAAGGGTTTCCTTAGATCAACTCTCCTCTCAATGTATGGCAAAAACCACCGCAGTATGTAATTAGCCTCCAATTAAAATAAATATTTTTAGTACTTCCTTTTACAAACTACCGTAATGTGACATTCTAATGCCCCCTAAAGTTTAACTCACTTTAACATTCATATTCTACACCCTCCCAACACCGAGCAGTGCAACCCACAGAACACTATCAACCACAGTGGTCACATCCCAAAGTCCAAGTTCTCCCATCCAGAAATGTGCCTTGAGAGCACGGGATGGGGTTTTTCCCCTTCCCAAAGAGAAAAAGTGAATTTCAAAGAATTAAAAGAAGCAAGAGCCCACGGTCAGTCCTGGTGTATCTTAGCAAACAGGAATGCTGAATAAAGGCTGGAGATAAGCAAGTCAGGTGACAAAGCAGTCCCTGTTCTGTGTTTGAAGGAGTGGAGAACTTATGGTCAAAATTCCATTATTTAATTCATCCATTTATTTACAGACATTTATAATTGCCTACCTTCTGAGTGTTAAGTGCTATGTTCAGTTTCTAACTCCAGTCTTTGACTGTGGGACCTGGGGTAAATGACTGAATAAGCTTTCACAGGTTCACTTTTCTCATCTGTACAATCAGAAGACAGAGCCTGGTTTTATTTGTTACCTGAGGTTTTATGATGAGGTTCTAAGGTGATATTTATGGAAGCATTTGTAACACTAGAATTTATTAGAAAATAATTTAAGTTATTCTATTGTGAAGTTCTGGTAAGGATTTTTGCCCTCAAAAGAGTTAATGTCAACATTAGAATGAAACAGTTCAAATATGGAATATGTAGTTTAGCACTTCAAATACACCAGGCAGGCTTTGCAAATATCATAGCATCTCATTTATTTCCAACAAAAACAATATGAAGTTGCTACTGTAATTATCACCTTTTTTCTTTCATAGGTGACAGATAGTAAATAAGAAACAGCTTAAAAGTAATGAAACTGGGCATACTGGCAAGGGTTGAAGAACATTATGAATTCACTGAATGCTATTATACACTTAAAAATGGTCAACACAGTGTATTTTATGTTCACAGTAAAAAGAAATCCATAATAAGGTAATGAAGCCAGGAATCAGATTAGACAGTACAAATACAGCATGAGTTGAGATAATTGAGCGGGGAGCCTGGTGGGCTGCCATCTCTGGGATCGCACAGAGTCGGACACAACTGAAGTGACTTAGCAGCAGCAGCAGCAGCTAGACTAGTAAGATAGGATTGCTTCAAAAGCAAATGGAAGTTTGTAGATAACAATTATAGTTTTAGCTACATGAAACAAATACCTGAAATATTCTGTTTCTGATTCTCATCAAAGTACTTTGCTTTATCTTAACTTTGTTAAAATCTCAAGATGCCAAGCTAGAATTATTTGTGAAATTCTTTCAACTGTATTTGGTTGTATGTATTTAAACCTTGTTCTAAGAAAATATAAGTGACGCTATAGCATTTGCAACCTAATCATAATTCATTTTATAATGGCAATCTCAAAACACATTTGTTAATTTTGTTAATTATATCACTGTCGTTGACTTTCTCAGCTCACTTTCACTTTTGGTGAAGAGTTACTTATGACATTTAGTGTTTAATGTCATTAGTTTTTTTTCTGACTTAGGATGAGAATATTGTTCATCAATTTTGTGTCTAACGGGAGGAAGGGCAGGATGTGAACATACCTGTTGACCATACACAAGCTGAAAATCATGGTCATAAACAAGCAACTGTGATCTAAACGGGAAACCAAGTATTCCAGGGGAAAATGGTCCAGAAGGGTTAAGGGGAGGTTCTTTGGCAGATTTTTTTGCCCAGTGTGCTGTAATATCTCTTTCCAAAGCATACTGGCAAACTACACTGAACAATCTTGATAAGAAGGATTTAATTAAAATACCGTAAGCATAAAATCTTTGCCTTCGTGCTATAGAAGATTTTGTCAAAAGAATTTTATTACAAACCTAGCAGGATTGTTTCAATGTTTTATTCACTTTCAGCCATCCCACTGATTACGGCTAGAAGTATAACAAAACCAGTCGGTTCTTAATAAGGGCTTTTAAAAATCACAGCATGCTCTTCAGTCCCTCAGTATAGGATGAATGTGACATCGGGACACAAATATCATTACCTTGATAAATTACAGACAGCATAATGATTATGGAAATTCGTCATCGACTGATCATCAGTCACAATTTATTTCAAATCAATGTCTACAATTTGTAGTCTGGATGGAAATTTTCTCCAAACTGCCTGTGGTATACTGCAGTTCTTCTCAGCTAACTTCCTCCTGTGAGCCTTACAGCGTTGTCATGCACCATGGGCTGTCTATGAATGGAGCCCCCTCACTGGCTCCATGGCCACAAGCAATCAAATTAGTCAGGAGAACGTTGGACCACCACGTACTCAGAGACAAACTCGTTCAGAAAAGCAGTATAAGAACCAGCAAATGTGCCAAACTACAGAATCTTTCCTCAGACACAGAGCTTTCCATTTTTTTCCTTCTTTCCAGTTGGCAATAAATGGTAACGTTTGACTTTCCTATGCTGTTAAATTGCAAATAAATTGTTGCAGAATCATGACACAATAGACATTTGCATCTTTTAAAACAATCTCTGTAACAGGAAACGTCATTTGCATGCCTTTGTCTGAGTCAGTATTTTTCTGTTATTCTTTTTCCAATACATGTAATTTTAAATCAGTGGGACCCAATGAATCAATCCCTGTTGTCTTATTATATAATATTTCTCTAATTTTTAGGTTAGTCCTCATTCATCAAGGATTACAAGATGATTAAATGTCAATGCTAGCTGATGATGCATTTACACAAGGAAAACTTTGTCCCCAAAAGACTGCTTTCTCAGATAAACATAGGCTATAGACTATACTTTTACAAGAATGGAGATTTGATTTGAATGTAGACAAGACTTCAATGATAGCTCAGTTGGTAAAGAATCCACCTGCAGTGCAGGAGACCCTGGTTTGACTCCTGGGTTGGGAAGATCCTCTGGAGAAGGGATGGGCTACCCATTCATATTCTTGGGCTTCCCTGGTGGCTCAGCTGGTGAAGAATCTGCCTGCAAATACAGGAAACCTGGCTTGGATCCCTGGGTTGGGAAGATCCCCTAGAGAAGGAAAGGCTACCCACTCCACTATTCTGGCCTGGAGAATTCCATGGACTGTATAGTCCATGGGGTCACAAAGAGTCAGACACGACTGAGCGACTTTCACTTTCGTAGACAAGACTGGATATTTTAAATTTATTTTTCAGTTTAAGTATAGTTGCTTTACAATGTGTTAACTTCTTCTGTACAGCAAAGTGATTCAGTTATATATATATAATCATTCTTTTTTTTTCTTATATTCATTTCCATTATGGTTTGTCATAGAGTATTAAATATAGTTCCCTATGCTATACAGTAGGATCTTGTTGTCTGTTCCATATATAATAGTTTGCATCTGCTAACCCTAAAGACCTACTCCTCCATTCCCAAATCAACCTGCTTTATGACTTTACTGTTGCCTTTCTTGCTCTCTTCAATATCTAACAAATGAGTGCATGTTTTTAATCAGTTTCTATAGTGAACTGCATGTAGCTGTTTCCCTTTCCAGACATTCCCGTCATTCTCCATGCCTTACATGTTGGGCAAAAATGCTGAGTTGCATCTAACAAATATATCGGTGCCCCCATCAATAAGATGTATTTGTCCCTCCAGCTGATTCCTCTGCAACACATTTCCCCATGTAGGGTGAGGTCTGAGTGACAGGTACACTCCCTGGATAGGCAGGTCTATTGACTTTCTGTGGTGTCTTCATCTTGGATCTAAGATTCATTGTGTGTAACCACTGGATGAGCCCCAGGATGGTGAACACAGAAGCTTGTGGCACCATCGGCCCTGGACAGGGTGGGTGGCGGCACCATACTGGTCACAGAGATGGACGTACTTGGGTCTCAGGGCTAGTTCTGTCACTTCCTAGCTATGTAACTTTAGGCAAGTTTATTAATTTGAAAAATATTTATTGATCACATGGTCTATACCAAGCAGTTTTCTGATGACAATAGTGCAACAGTGATCAAAACAGACAAGATCCTGGGCTGAATGGTATCTACTTCCAGGGAAAGGAGATAGACATAAGGCAAGCAAACAGCTAACTAAGATGATTTCAGATCCTAGTAGACACGACTGAAGCGACTAACAGCAGCAGCAGCAGGGGCTGTTTTGTTTTGTTTTTTAATAAGGTGATGTAATAGAGATTATGGTGAGGAAGGGGGAACTACTGAATTTAGATGTGGTCACAAGAAAGATCTAACTGAGGACCAGTATTTGAGAATGATTGTAAGAAGCCTGCCAGGCACAGATCAAAGGTGGAGTGTTTAGGCTGAAGAAACAGTAAATGCAAAGACAGAGGACCAGGAGGAGGAGCAGGGCAGCTGGAGGGTGGTGGGTGAGGGGAGACTGTGGAGGATGAATTCAAGCAAAAGACCTTATAAATCATGAAAAGACAGTGCACTTTATTCAGATGTGATGGGGAAGCCATAGGCAAGGTTGAAGCAGAGGAGGGACCTGATTTGATTTTCATTAGAGAACTATTGTTCAGTCCACTGGGGGAAGAATTGCTGGCAGAACAGAAGAGGAAGTGATGAACCCAGTCAGGCAGGTGTAACTAGAGTCTTTTTCTTCAGCCAAGGCGTCATACCAAGAGCTGGGTCATTACTGGACCCAGTAATTCTGACTGCATCCTACACTCAGCTGTGTTTGCATATCTAAAGCAATTAAATGATTATTATCTACCCATATGAGAATAATTTTGCCACACATTTGAAAATATAAATTAGATTTGGATTTTTTACAAAGTCAACCCAAACACTTTGGAAAATGTATGTGTTTTACTCTCTGCCTTACTCTCACTTTGGGGAAAGTTACAGAGAAATTTGGAGTGGGAGGGACATCTTGTTTTTTTGGAAATAGACCAGCTATTTCTAAATGACACTGGAGACAGATACAAGGCTATTGCCTTATATATTGCAGTAACAATTGTTCTATCAGTCAGTACCTCTTTATCCAGTGTCTCCATCCTGTACTAACAATAATGGGAGATGCAAAGGAGAGAAAAAGTAGTGTAATATATACCTGCTTGGGCTTCCCAGGTGGTGTTAGTGGTATAGAACCCACCTGCAATGCAGGAGACACAGATTTGATCCTTGGATTGAGAAGATCCCCTGGAGGAGGGCATGGCAACCCACTCCAGTATTCTTGCAAGGAGAATCCTATGGACAGAGGAGCCTGGTGGGCTACAGTTCATGGGCTCACAGAGTCAGACACAGCTGAGGCAAATTAGCAGGCCTGCACTGCTTGCATGGAGCTCGCACTCTCGCACAGAGCCAGGTTGCATTTGCTGAACAGGCAGCCCTACCTGACCATGTATGCTGTGATCCACAGAAGCGCTTCAGGTTGTGTCTGAGTAGAGCCAAGGAATAGCAGAACACCCCCGCCAGTGAACAGCTTGAGAAAAGAACAAGAAAAGAAGAAAGCAGGTAGTCTTTTCAAAGGCGTTGCATAGACTGGAACAGAGAATTCACAGGGACCACTGTGTTTAAAGAGAAGAGTGGGAAATGAATCAAGAAAAGAAAATTGCAACCAGATTGTAGAGAGGGCTTAATGCCTGGGCCAAGAAATGTGGACTCTGTGCTGTTGGTATTGAGCAGCTATTGAAGGATTTTGAGCAAAGGAGTGACATGATGAAAAGGTATTTGGGAAGATTAATTTGACAGCTGTGAGTGGGGAGGGAGGTCAATCTAGAAGCCGCTGATATAGGTGATCTGCTATTGAGCCACATTTCCGTTTCCTTGCTTCTGAGTTTTCAAACTAAAATAAATTTACTAATAGGTAATAAAGTCCCCCCATTTTTGCTTAGACATTTGCACTCTCTGATGATGTGCTGGTTTTATCCAGAAGTATGTTTTCTGGATCATTAAAATGAATATTTCACATCTTGAAAAATTATTTGCCCTTTTCTCCATTCTCTTCCAGATTAATAATGACAAGCTAACTTAAAAAGTGACAGGGAAATAGTGAAAAAGTAGGAAATAATGAAAACAAGTGAATGTTTTGCTAAGGAAATGTTTATTACTGTGGTTCTCATCATTATGAGTTAATTACAGGCTCTCAGCAAATATCCCATTGTGAACTCAGAGGTGCATATGTTTTATTTGAAAAAGTGAAATAGTGTTTTCCTTTCCAGTATTCAGTTGTATTTCCTGCTATTTTAAGACTACTCAGTGGTACCAATGTACTTTGACAACCAATTATCCCAGCATGCCTGTGCTATGTATTTTAACTATAATGCTTCTTAAAAGCTTGAATTGCAAAAACAAAATTCTGTCTTAATTGATCAGATGTGCATCGAGAGTTGTCTGAACACTATCTGTGTTATATCTGAATAACCCAGCTGACTTACAGGAGCAGACAGAAACACCTGTTGGAATAACACATGCTTTCTTCAAGGTTCATCTTTTACAATTTTTCCTCCAGATTTTCTTTTCTCCAACATCTTCACTCTTGAGGAAGGATGACATGTCACACCTGAATTCTGGCCATGCTAAGAATAAAATGTACCATAGTCCATCTCTAGGAGTTCATATCCTGATTTATCGAGGACAGTAGCGATCTGACTATCACAGTTACCAGTATTGCCAATCTCCAGCTTTGCCCACATCATCTTATTCTGGCAAACATGGTTCGAAGCATGGTGTGGTCTCCATTCTACAAGCAAAAGGCGGCTTTGCAGAGTAAGAATTCTCCATGTTAATGTTGCCCTAGCCTGTTAACTACAATTCAGTGTTGAAAAGCTGATGTCTGTGATTGATTCAGGCACAGGGCCATTGTTTAATTTACTTTGGTTTGATTTTTTTCCTTCACCCTCCCAACTGGCTTCTCTAGATGAGGAAAGTCAGACAGTAGTTACTGCTTTGGAAAGAAAAGATAAGCTGAACACTTTGGAATGCATTTTTCTAATGCTCCTTCTCCAAGTGTTACACGACTGTATCAAATTTCTTTTAGACTTTGATAATGAGAAACAGACAATTCAGTAGAAAATACAACGGAGAGATTTGCAGTAATAGAGGATTTCAGAAATGCACATGGTTCTAAATGGCACTGAGATTATGTGCTTTAGAGTTCTGAATCTTTTATTTTTTCCATGTTTGAGTAGGCACTATGGTGATTATCAGGTTGAGGAAGGGCAGAGGGCTTGCCTGCTCATTATAAATGTGCATGTGTGTAAAATTTTCACACATAATATAATATTTCAAAGTTATTTTTATGGAGACTCAAGGGTCTCAGAACTTAAACAAAACTGCTGATCATTGGCTCCAAGAAATACTTAGAAGGAATTATAGTTTTTGCTTTCTTTCTTTTTTTTTTTTAACATCCTATGGAGTCATATGCAGACTTTTGGACTACAGATCACATAATGTTTGTTTATTCAGCTGGCTTTGGAGATTTAAGCAATATTTGGAGACACAAAAGTCTTTGCCTTGCTTAATAAAAAGAATACTCAACGGTATAGGTACAACATTTTTATATACAAAATGTCCTTGCAAACAGAGGTTAATATTGACAAAAATGTAATTTTGAAATTAAAAATAAATAAAACAATCCCAGAAAAAATTCATCCAGCATCATCTTTCTTAAGGAAATGTTAGCAAGCCTTAGGTCTCCTGTGCCATAATGCTTGAAACTACATTAGGTTTTCCAAGAATACTGTAAGCAATGCTTACATTATTCTACTCTGATCAACTACAACAAACAAGGCCTGGGTCACCTTCTAAGAATAATCACTTACCAGAAGAAGTGTTATTTTGTTGGTATTATTAGTAAAGATTTATATCACAGAGTCAACTCATTCTTGTCTATGAGAGAAGGTAGAATAAATATTTCATACCTGCGGCTTTTGAGGAACATTCTGCCTTTCAATCCTGAGGCAGGCTTTCAACATAGATGCCAATCAGAAGTCTTTAACAGGTGTAAAATGCGTCTTGCCTTCTTGTCTTTGAAAAATGTAAGGATCTCAAGATGCACCTGAAATATTCATTATGTGGACAATATTCCAAGCAGAGCTGGAACTTGCTGAGTGTTTCAGTCACTATTTATTTACTCAGGTTTTTCTGTCTTCCCCGCATATAGTTAATGCTTCCTAAGTCTATGACTTGTCAAAATGTCTTTCCTTTGTAGTGTACTTATAGACTAAATTTACTGATAGCATTTAATATCATAAACAGTTTCATTTGGTTAGCTTAACAACAGTTTAATTGAAGAATATATTTGTGCCATGAATCATTTCCTTTTACTTCTATTTCTCCTCTTTTCCTTTTTGCCTGCTTCCCCCTATCAGTTTAATAAAGCAGAAGCTCTATTAAGAAATCAAGCTTTCAATGAGTTTCTTTGTTAACATCTGATTAGTAGAGATGAATTTCATTGTCAGGAAGATGACAAATTTGTACAGTTTTATCAGTGGAATTTCTATATGTGTTGCTACAATAAAAGAGCTTAGAATCATAGAAGACCACAAACATACCATTTGCCCTATATTGGATTCCCTTGTAGCTCAGTCAGTAAAGAATCTGCCTGCAGTACCTGGGTTTGATCCCTGGGTTGGGAAGATCCCCTGGAGAAGGAAATGGCAACCCACTCCAGTATCCTTGCCTAGAAAATCTCATGGACAGAGGAACCTGGTGAGCTGCAGTCCATGGGGTCACAAAGAGTCGGGCACAACTGAGCGACTAACATTTACTTACTTACTATATTTCTTATGAAGTCCAGTAAAACATTTAAATTTATAGTATATCATTTCTATTTATCAGATGATGTACTAAAACATATTTTCAATTTCCTTTTTCCATCACCTTTTACCAACATCACTGGTTTCTTTTTATTTCAATCTAAGCTTTTTTAAAACTTTATAAATGCCTTCCTTAAAGAAAAAAATACTATATATACGAGTATATATTAGATTGGCCAAAATATTCATTCAGCCTTTTCCATAACATCCTACAGAAGATGTTATGTGCCATATATATATGCCAAGCCTCCTTGTCACAGTAAAAAATGATGGTAAAATGAGTTTTTCAGGACTTATTATGTTCCAGGCACAGTAATAGATAGCTTCCTTTTTACATGTTTCCTCAATTTAAATAGAACAAAAAGTATGTGTTTTTTATTAATTGTTGCTTCATTATATTATATGTAAAACTGTACTGTGTTTCCTTATTTTTGTTACTTGATGATTTTGATGACTGAACAGTCATATCCAGTTTGGATCAACAGATCTCTGTGTCCAGAGGAATAAAATATATGAAAACACTGAATAGATTTATTTTGTTTGTAAAATAGTATATCCCATTAGAAGTAAAGATGATCTCAGGTCCCACTGAAGTTATCATAGGCAATAAGTAGAGGTGCAATCAATATAAATTTAAGCTCAGATATTAGGAAGAATTTCATGTGAATAATGTGTTTCAGAAATATGAAAAATGTTGGCAAGTTTCTGAAATCTTTATAGAAAATTGTAGAATTGTATCTATGGGCTGATTTGTATATATTCTCACCTGTATGACTTTTTAAAATATACTACCGTAAGCCTAGTTTCATAATTTAGGAACCTGAAAAGAATGGAGGTCAGAAAAAAATTAACAGTTCAGCTAAATATGTTAATTTAAGCAATACAAAGATGAATTAGAGTGCTTCTATGACAGGATTTGTTCCTTTATTTGATTCTTTTTAGCTGAACATTCATACTTCTTCAAAGAACTCTAAGCAATGCATTTTTAACAAAATCAGAATGACTGTTACTTTCATGAAGATTTATTAATACTGACTACTAGATAAAAATGTCAAAGACAGTAAATATCATGCATAAAAAGCATAAAGAAATGCTACATTGGTTTGAGAACAAATAGGAAATGTAATTTACAGTCTGAGTAGAAAACGAATTTCTAGTAATGTTAGGCAAAAAACAAATTATGGGCAAAAAAAGTGAATGGTTCTCATGATACCTGGATAAAAAGGCAAAATTGAAACAAATTTGGATTCTCCATGATATACAAACAAGGCTGACCTTGAGCAAGACTGTGAAGTGACTGTCTATTCTTGCCATTGTGCCCTAGGTACCTAGCCCCCCAGAGCCTTTCTCCTGGATCCAGGCATCTCTGAGTACCTGGCCACAGACAAGAACTGTTATTTTAGGTTCCTACTCACGAAATCTTTTCTTTCCTGACTTCCAGTCTTTATGGCAAAGGTTCTCAATCCACTTTATCATGCTTCTCTTAAGGATTTATATATCCCAATCTATTTTTACTTTCCAGTTTAAAAAGACCCCATGATATTTAATAAAAAATTCTTGAGGAAGAACAAAATACTAATTAAAGTATTACTAACACAGCAATTATGGGAGGAGACGATGGCACCCCACTCTAGTACTCTTGCCTGGAAAATCCCATGGACGGAGGAGCGTGGTAGGCTACAGTCCATGGGGTTGCTAAAAGTTGGACATGACTGAGTGACTTCACTTTCACTTTTCACTTTCATGCATTGGAGCAGGAAATGGCAACCCACTCCAGTGTTCTTGCCTGGAGAATCCCAGGGATGGGGGAGCCTGGTGGGCTGCCATCTGTGTGGTCACACAAAGTCAGACACGACTGAAGCCACTTAGCAGCAGTAGCAGCAGCAACACAGCAATTATACACCCAGATGAGTAGTAAACAATTATAAAATCTAATAGTAATGTTATAGATACATTCATTCGTATACGTTTGACTGCAAGCATGATCAATTCAAAGCAGCGATAATAATCATGCGCCCTTCCCCAGATTTCAGGAATTCTAACAATTTCCATGTGAATCTGAATAGCAGGACCATTGCAAAGCTCCCAAGCGTTGAGTGGCTGTCAGATGTCTTTGTAGAATACGGATTTAGAGTTTTCAGTTAATTCTGGTAACATGCTAATATTAGTTTATGAATAGCACCTTCTAGCAACTCAGCAAATACTAGTGAGTATCCATTAACCTCTAGAAATTGCATATTATTCAACTGTAAGAGTCAAAGATGAGTTTTCTGTCCATCAGGCTGAACTTTGAAGTTCCACAGAAGTCCATAGGGCATGCTTTGAGCTGTAGGGACCCAGCACAGCTCACTGATAATGAGCTGATAGGGTCTGAGGCTATTCCCAGATAGAAATTACATTTTCACCCTTGTTCTTTTGGGTGCTAATGACTATAAAGTTGAAAACCCCAGGCTACCAAGAAAAAAAGGAAAGAGTTATATCTCAGTTTCAGAGATCTGTCTGACCTTGCAAAAAAGCACCTTTTAATCAGGCCCTTGTATGTGCATGTGGGCGTGCTAAGTCACTTCAGTCTTGTGCGATTCTTTGCAACCTTTTCGACTGTAAAGCCCACCAGGCTCCTCTGTCCATGGTGTTCTCCAGGCAAGAATACTGGAGTAGGTTGCCATGCCCTCCCGCAGGGGATCTTCCCAACCCAGGGATGGAACCCAGGTCTCCTGCATGGTAGGCAGATTCGTTACCAACTGAGCCACCATGGAAGCCCAATATTCCAATTACTTTGCACAAATGGTTTGACATGTTCAGACAAGTATATGTCATCAGAGCCCTAACTAAGTCATAGAATTGACTCGCTGCAGAGCAAGTGGTGGAAATAAATGGAAGATGCTGCCCACTAATGTGACATTGATAATTCAAAGTCCTGGGGAAAAGGAGGAATATTGGAATATTGGGGAATCCTCAATGCTCAGAAATCCCTTAAGTGGAGCTTTCTGTGATTAACTGGCTCTCACCCACCTCAGTCAGTGTTTTCCAAAGGACATCCTCCATTTTTCCAAGACTTTGAATGGTGGTGCTATAAGTGGTGCTTATAGATAAGAATGATTGCATCAATTTCACATGATTGCATCAGTTTCACCTGAGCAATGAGATGGACTCTTCTGGCTGGTGACTAGTGATGAGCTGTTTAGGTAGCTGCTTGGACCACGGGACTTAGATCTTACTAGCCATTGTGGGGAGTTAACTATTATTCTGTTGATAAATACTTCAAGGAAAAGCTTTGTCCTGAACCATTTAGATGGTCTTTCCAGGGAAGCCAAGGACAGGTGGGAATGTGGTTACTGATTATTTTCTCTTTCCTTCTTTGTTATTTTCTTCTGTGGTTCTCTTTGATGACGCTGGTCATCCTGAAGGAGACAAGCAGGCAGGAAGACATAAAATGTATTTTTCACCATGGGTTTTAGACACTAGATTTTCTGATAAAAATTCTAGTCTGGTGACCTTCAGGGCTCTTAGTGTTTGATCATGGACACCCTGACAGTGGGGTCATCCACATGCCTACACAGAGGATGGTAAAAATGAGGGGTTGAAGCCTTGCTAAAGCACTTTCCTCATTGATAAAATTGGCAGTGACCTTAATCAGTGACTCTCTAAGCTTTTTAGCACTGACAGAAATAACTCCTTTTTTCCACTCTGTCTATTTCCATCAAATGCTTTTTTCCTCTGATCTTCAGATACGATATGTGTCCCTGGGTTTGTTGAGCTTTAGAAATCTAGTCACTTCACTTTTCTTTCATTTGTATTATGATTCTTATCAGAATCCTCCCAAATACATCTTTAAGGAGACTTGATTGGAAAAACCTCAAAATTGTAGAGATATATTTATCTATAAACATAGAAATTCCTCAGTGTAAGGCCATTTTAGATGATCAGTTACCACTGTTCATAAACCTGAAAAGAATATAAATTGCTGTTATACACTGTATCCATTTTCTGTAAATCTTAGTTATTTTCTAAATATTTCCAAGAAGTATCACATTACCACAAGCTGAAAATAGTTTTTGCAAGAGTGAAGTTAATAGTAAATGATTATTTTAATTCACTTAGTATTTGGAAAACATAATGTTGATTGCATGGCTAAACTCAGTAGCCCCTTCAAGTAATTACTTTCTATAAATTAACATGCTATTTCTCTCCTGTAATTTTCGAGAAATCAAGCTATAAACTATAGCTAGATCGCCCAAGTCACAGTCATTCTAGAAGTTTCTAACATGCTCGTGGTTAACTATAAGGTGATCAGCTGTGTGCCAGTCTAATTCATAGTTAGGATGGACTGAACAATCAAACAAACTTCTTTACTTTTCGGGTGTTTATCTTCTATAGATGCTGCCTTGGGTTGGTTTGTTGGAATAGACTTACACTTTAATAAAAGTCCTATAATTTTGAAAGAATGAGAAGTTACTGACAATGTATATTTACAACTGATAACTTTAGGAAGGATTATTGTTCTAATGATTTATCTAATGTATGATACCCAGGAAGGTTGAGTCCTGAATCATTGCTTAATATTAAAGATCTCTCAGATAGAGGGCTGCTTTTTAGGAAAGAGAAATAGTTCATCAGGGACAATCAGTTCAGTTGCTCAGTCATGTCTGACTCTTTGCAACCCCATGAATCGCAGCACGCCAGGCTTCCCTGTCCATCACCAACTCCCGGAGTTCACTCAGACTCACGTCCATCGAGTCGGTGATGCCATCCAGCCATCTCATCCTCTGTCGTCCCCTTCTCCTCCTGCCCCCAATCCCTCCCAGCATCAGGGTCTTTTCCAATGAGTCAGTTCTTCACATGAGGTGGCCAAAGTACTGGAGCTTCAGCTTTAGCATCAGTCCTTCCAAAGAACATCCAGGGCTGATCTCCTTTAAAATGGACTGGTTGGATCTCCTTGCAGTCCAAGGGACTCAAGAGTCTTCTCCAACACCACAGTTCAAAAGTATCAATCCTTCTGCGCTCAGCCTTCTTCACAGTCCAACTCTCATATCCATACATGACCACTGGAAAAACCATAGCCTTGACTAGACGGACCTTTGTTGACAAAGTAATGTCTCTGCTTTTCAATATGCTATCTAGGTTGGTCATAACTTTCCTTCCGAGGAGTAAACATCTTTTAATTTCATGGCTGCAGTCAGAAGTGCTATGAATTTTTAAGCAAATATTTAGTATATTCTTTGCTGCTGCTGCTGCTAAGTCGCTTCAGTCGTGTCCGACTCTGTGCAACCTCACTGACGGCAGCCCACCAGGCTCCCCCTTCCCTGGGATTCTCCAGGCAAGAACACTGGAGTGGGTTGCCATTTCCTTCTCCAATGCATGAAAGTGAAGTCACTCAGTCGTGTCCGACTCTTTGTGACCCCATGGACTGTAGCCTACCAGGCTCCTCCATCCACGGGATTTTCCAGGCAAGAGTACTGGAGTGGGTTGCTATTGCCTTTTCCAAATATATTCTCTAAAGGCGTATAATTATGAGCAATGAAGGATGGTTGTTATATTATATCAGGGCTAAACAATTACAATCAAAAGCTATTGTGTTTACTTTGATATTGGCAGGCCTCTGAACTGATAATTGTTTATTATGGTGTTTGATTAATTAAAAATAACAAATTTCAAACTTTAATGACAATCATAATTAATATTAAAATATATGTGTTCATATCCCCCAGAGGTTATAGCAACTACAAACAGTAAAATCTTCTTCAAATGTGATTGGCCAATGACATCGTTGGCTGTATGATGGTGCTGGCCATTAATTATAACGACCCAATGATACTCATTGGGAATAATGAAACAATCTTGATGAGAAAGAAAGCTGACAGAGGTAACAGAATAGTACTCAAGGTTGCAAAAAGTTTTGTGCAGAGTTGTAGACGAGAATCCTTGTCTCTGAAGAGGCAGCGTAATGGTCTGGTACAGAAAGTGTGTTTCTCAGAGTCAAACAAAAGGGGTTCCCATTCCCCTCATCCAAGGTGACTTACAAAATATCTAACTGCCGGTCTGTGCACAGGCACAGATACAGATGCTGGCTATAAAAATCCATGCTGATGGTCATGTGTGATGGACAGATATCAGGTCAACCCCACCATCCCCAAAATTTTTCTGTCATCATTTTTGCATCTAAGTCAACAAACAAATAACACTTTTCTACTAACCCTACTTGAATTTCAACAGATTCCACTCTTGATCACAGCCTCCTCCATATACCTTTTCTCTTTTGTCTTTCCCTAGACTCTTCTGAGCCTCCTTCCTCCTCTCTGACCTACTCCCTCACTTGCTTTTCCCCTTTCCCATGACTGTGATTCTGACCCCCTTTCCTCCCTCTTTATATTCCACACTTGCTCCCTTGGTCATCTCATCTGACTCTATTCCTTTAAAATAATCATGTCTCATAGACTCAAGCTTCTTTTGCCTTTGATCCTTGGACCAGATGGGTTCTTCTGCTACAGATCCCCAAAGTAAAGTCTGCTCCTTATCATGGATTAATATGACTTGTTGTATTGATTTGTCCTGATAAATGGGAATTTCATGAGGGCTGAGCTCCTGTTTTCCTTATTCAGTGCTGAGTCCCTGAGTCTAGCATAGAGCTGGGAAAATTTGCAAGTGACTCAACTTCTAGCCCACAGGTTGCACCTGAATTCCAAATCCTCTGAAACTGTTCTACAATGAAACTGAAATGTGTCCATCGCCCTCCTCCCCTTTGCCATTGTGTTCAGTGTTTGTACTTTGGTCACTTGTCACATTTACCTGGATCACCCTCTTCGTTCCACCCAGCATTTTAAGAAATCATACTCTTCATTCTCACCTGAAGTCCAACCTCGCCCATAAAGCTTCACCCAGTCTTCTTCTTCAAAGTAACCCACCTCCTGATTCCCATAATATTTGATCTACACCTCTTCCATGAAACTCACCAATTTGGGATGTTTATTACACTTTTTTACTTACCTAATTTCCTTAGGAAAAATGTAGTGCATCATACATTACCTGTCTCCTGTACCACCTGGTACGTGCAAGGATACTTAGCAATCGTTTGTTATATGAAGGATTAGTGAATGTTATCCTTTTATAATTATGTAGATAAATGCATCATAGTATAGTGAATATATACAGTTATAGTAAAATAAATACAATAAAACAATTTTCACTGTAAAACAATTTTTCTATTTTGTAGTTTCTCCAGGCTTGGACCACAACCAATAGCTTCACTTGACAACTCTAAAGCACAAACTGCCACAAAATTGACGGAAAAGACAGCTTTTTGGTAAGTTCCATGTACATTTTAAAATCTGATTGTAATAAAAAAAAGTCTCCATTTTGTTTCAAGCCCTATTTCATATTTTTTCTAATGTCTTACTATGTTTTCTTAGAGATTAGAGATTCAAGTTTCTTGAAAACTTGGAGAGAAGTTTTCAAGAAAATGATTATTTCTTATAGACACTAGCAGGAAACCTTTCCATTTTGACCCAATGCTGAGGTGGTTGTATATGTTTCTGAAGTGAATTTATATCTTGTGTACATTTGATTGAATATAACATTCAGGAAATGTGTAAGTTTTAATTGCACAGAGCTCAATTCATTTTCACTGAGTGAGCACACTTATGTAACTGGGACCCAGTTAAGAAACTGAGAATTACCAGTCCCCCTTACTCTGTCCCCCAGCCTCTGTGCCCCATCTAGTCCCACTCCTTCCTCATCACCCTTTTCCACCCCATCAATTTCAGTTACAGCAATGACCTTCAAAACTACAAATTAGTTTCCCCTACTTTCAACTTTTAGGTGAATGGAGGGACTATCTTTTTAAATGGCTTTAGACTAAAAATGAACTTGGAAAAGTGAACGGGAAAACCAAGTGATGTTCTATTTATGTAACAGCTGTTTTGCCAGATAATTTGACAATTAATTGGAGTCATATTGCTTGTATTCTTAAACCCAGCAAATATCACCTGTTTTAATTGGAGGTCACTGCTGATTAAGCATTAGACTTGGATTTTTTTCTCCTCATTTTTGTGCTTAATAAATTATAGCCTGCCCAAGATCAGGAAAGGTATTCATCATGTCAAATGTTTATAGCAACTGTCTTTTATAATTAGAGCAAAAGATTTTCTTTTAGCATTCACTTATTAAATTGATAATTAAGATAAGATGAAAACTTTGCATGGTTTCTCAAAAAAACCAAGAAAATAGATACGGGTACACGTAAATCGGGTAAGGCTTACTAACACATTTGTTAGAGGCTTTACTGTATTTACATAGTAAATGAGTAAAGGGATCACATTTCTTTATTTCAAGAAGAAACTATCTTTCCAGTTATCTATTCCAGAGAAAGCCTTACTAAGAGCTTCCTAATTTCTGTTAATTTTTAGGCATCTTCCCAAGAAATTGCAATTAAGCCCTTACACTTCAAATGCTCACTTAATGATTCAGATAGTATCTTATTGATTGAGATCCTGGGGAGAAAGATATTAGAGTTTCTATTTATTCTCAATTTCCAAAATAACTGTTGCTGCCCAACTCCTTTTATACTATTATTAAATGTTATGACTTCTTACCCTACTTTATTAATTTCATTTTGAGACAATTGATGCCTTTCTTAACAATAATTTCTTTCATCCAAATCATCTCTTTACATCTAGTGTAGTTAATGATCTGCAAATCACAGGGTAATATTTTATCTAATCTTGTCCATTATTATTCATCTATTACCCAGAGAAACTTCTTGACTTAGCTTCTAAATTTCAGGATACAATCCAGTTTAGAGACCCACAGTCCTCTCTATATATTGCATCACTGCAATATGTTCCTGAACTTGTATTCCGTCATCTTTAATTATATGAATATTATATACAAGGAAAACACTTAAAGTAATATTTCCTAATCAAGTTATATTTAAAACTATTCAGTAGGATTCTATTTATCATAAAAAATATGGTGTTTTAAAACATTTACTGAATTGGAAGATTAAAAGTCATATTAAAACATATAATTCAACAATACTCCACTTCTTTCAAATGTTGGGAATCACAAAATAGCTACTTGGAATATATTCCATTCCATTATTAATATGTGTCAGTGTGAAAAACAAGGAGTTTTTTCCTTTAACAAACAGTGTCAACCCCTAATGACCCCCTGCCCCTTACCCAAGAGACAACCACTGTTCTAATTTCTACTACAGTGATTTGTTTTACTTATCCTTGTACTTGTTTAAATAGAGCTCCTTAAATGCAGTGTATCCATTTTGCTTCTGGCTTTATTCATTCAATGTAATGTTTTTGAGTCTCATCCTATTCTTGAGTACAACAGAAACTAACCTTGTAACAAATCAACATTGCTTGAGTCTGTGCTCCTCTTTAACTCAAACCAGAAATGTATGAATGTTCTATTTGTCCCAAATCTTCACCAACATCTGATGTTACTACTCTCCTGGGTTTTAGCTTTGCTTATGACCTCTCTGTGGCTTTAACTGGCATTACCCTTATGATTAAAAGACACATACTTCTTGGAAGAAAAGTTATGACCAACCTAGACAGCATATTAAAAAGCAGAGACATTACTTTGCCAACAAAGGTCCATCTAGTCAAGGCTATGTTTTTCCAGTGGTCATGTATGGATGTGAGAGTTGGACTGTGAAGAAAGCTGAGTGCCGAAGAATTGATGCTTTTGAACTGTGGTGTTGGAGAAGACTCTTGAGAGTCCTTTGGACTGCAAGGAGATCCAACCAGTCCATCCTAAAAGAGATTAGTCCTGGGGGTTCATTGGAAGGACTGATGCTAAAGCAGAAACTCCAATACTTTGGCCACCTCATGCAAAAAGTTGACTCATTGGAAAAGACTCTGATGCCGGGAGGGTTTGGGGGCAGGAGGAGAAGGGGACGACAAAGGATGAGATGGCTGGGTGGCATCAGCGACTCGATGAACGTGAGTTTGGGTAAACTCTGGGAGTTGGTGATAGACAAGGAGACCTGGCGTGCTGCGATTCATGGAGTCACAAAGAGTTGGACACGACTGAGAGACTGAACTGAACTAAACTGAACCCTTATGATTAATGATTCAAGCATATTTTCTTGTGCCATTCACATATCTCCTTTTTTTGGAAGGTGTCGATTTGTTTGCCCTTTTAAGTGTGTTTGCCTGATTTGTGGGAGCTTCCAAAATATATTTTTGATATAAGATCTTTGTCAGATTTTATGGCTTATGAATATTTTAGTTTAGTCTGTAGCTTGTTTATTTTAACTATGTCTTTTGTTAAACCAGAGCTTTTATTTTTTTTAACTGAAATATTCTAATTTATTTATTATGTTAAAAATATACTGAAGAATAACAGATTGCTTAGAAAGATATAACATTACTCTTAGAAAAGACTTAACAAAGAATGATCTAGGCTAATTATTGCTGAACATCATGAGTCATCAAAGAAGTGCCAAAGAAATTCATAATTACACAGCCCTCCCTACCAAACAGAATGACTAAAATTTAAAATTCTGTCAGTATCAAGTGTTGACAAGTGTGTGGAACAACCATGTTTTCAAACATTGCTGGGACCAGCGTAAAATGCTACAAACATTGTACAAAACTAGTAAAATTTTACCTTAAAAACTCAAGCCTTATAATCAGAAAGTTCATTCCTGGATATTTGCTTTTATTTTGATGAACTCTAATTGGGTTGGTTTTTCTTTAATGGTTAATGATTTCAGTGTCCTCTCTAAGAAATATTTGCCAACAAGTATGAAAACTTCTATAGTTTTTATTTTTGCATTTGGCTCTGTTATGATCTGGAATGAATTTTTGTACATGGTTTGATGTCAGAATTGAGATGCACTTTCTTCACATTTTATGCAATTATTCTACCACAATTTATTGAAAAATGATTTCTTTCTATGTTGAGCTGCTTTGGCATATTAGTGAAAGTAATTGCTCCTGTAGATCTATTCCTGAGCTGCTTTCTTTCTATTTCATGGATCTATTTTATTATCCCTGTACCAGTGCCAGTCTAGCCCGGCTATGGTAGTCTTAAAATCAGATAATGTAAATCCTTGATCTGTGTTCTTTTTCATTATTGTTTTAGCTAGTTTGGATCCTTTACATTTCCATACATATTTTAGAACTCACTAGTCAATTTCTACCAGAAAAAAAAAATCCTGTTGGAATTTTGATTGAGATGGCACTAAGTCTGTAGTTGAATTTGAAGGAAAGTGACTATTTTAACAATTTTGAGTCTTCCAGTCCATGAACATGAGAGTTTTCTCCTTTCATTTAGATTTTTTTCCCCATAATTTTTCCTTTTCAGTTTAGAGCTTTTGTACATCAATTAAGCTTATTCTGAAATATCTTTTTATGCTATTATAAAATGAATGAAAATTCATCCATTTCCCATTTCATAGTTTGCTGCCAGTAGTAGAAATACAATAGATTTTTAAAACATTGACCTTGTATCCTGCAGTCATTCAGATATACTTCTACTTCTAGGACTTTTTTTTTCTTTCCATAGGTTCCCTTGAATTTTTATGCAAATGGCAACTTTGTCTATGAATATAGAATTTCACTCCATCTTTTCCCATTTCTATGCTCTTTCTGTATTTCTCTTTCCTATTGTACAAACTTGGACTACCTGATCAATGTGTAATAGAAGTGAAGTAACAGATATTTTGCTTTGTTCCTAATCTCAGAAGAAAGTGTTCACTGTTTTATCATTAAATAGATGTTAACTCTAGGTGTTTTGTAGATGTCTTTCAAACTAAAGAAATTTATTTTGTCTATTCCTGGTTTAAGTGGGTTTTTGTTTTTTTGTTTTTTTTAATAATGAATAGGTGTTGAATTTTGTCAAAAGCTTTTCTTCCTGCCCATATTGAAATGATTATATGGTTTTTCTTCCTTTTCTGATAATTTGATGGATTAAGTTGATCTTTTAAGTGCTAAACCTGTCTTTTATTCCTGGGATAAATCTCCATTTGGTTGTAATGTATGACCATTTTATGTAATCCTGGATTTGACTTGATAATATTTTCTTAATGAAACTTACTTAAGTCTATATTCTGGAGTAACACTGGTCTCTGACTTTCTTTTCTTAAAAATTTTCTGTCAGGTTTTTATTATCAGGATATTGCTGGCATCTTTAAATGATCTGAAAAGTGTTTAAGTATTTCTTCCTCCTTTCTTAAGTAACTGTGTAGATTTATGTATCTATAAATTTTTGATGGAATTCACCAGAGGCTCCATCTTGGCTTGGACTTTTCTTGGTTGGGAGTTTTTAATTACAAATTCAATTTTTAAAGATAGTTATTCACTTTTTGTTTCATTTTTTCTTATGTTAATTCTGGTAAATTGAATTCTTCAACATTTTTACTTCATCTGAGTTGGCAAGCATTGTCACACAAATGCTTATAATGTTTATTATCCTTTAAATTTCTATATGAACTATGGTCATATCCCCTCTGTTAATCCTTAATTGGCAATTTGTGTTTTTAATTTTCTTTCTTGATCATTTTTGCTAAGGTTCAGTACTTTTATTAGTCTTTTCATAATACTAGCTTTTGAATTGCCTTTTTTCCTTCATTTTTTATCTGTTTCTAATTTTGGTCTTATTTTTCACTGTTTCTTCTCTTTCTTTAGTTTTAATTTGATCTTCTTTTTTAAGATACTTAAGGCAGTAACATAATTATTAACTTTAAAATGCTCTTGTTTCCCAAGTATTTTTATTACTACAAATTTTCCTTGAATCACTGCTTTAGCTGCATTTCTCAAATTTTCATTCACATTTTCATTGTAATGTAGTTGAAAATATTTTCTAGTTTACTTGAAAATAAATTATGATTTATTCTTTTACATTGAATTATTTAGAGATGTAGGCATATACTGTTTTAATTCCAGGTACTTGAGAATTTTTCTAAATCTCTTATTCTTATTGATTTCTAATTTAATTCCATGTCATTAGAGACATATTTTGTGAGATTTCTATTTTTTGAAATTTATTGAGACATTTCATTTTTTAGTCCAGAATCAGCAGATCTATCTTGGTGAATTTTCCAAATGCTTTGGAAAGAAATGTATACTGTGAAATTATTGGATGCGTATTATACAAATATTAATTTATTCAATTTGGTTAATGTCATTGAAACCTTCTATATCCTAATAATTTTTTATCTACTAATTTTACAAAACACTGAAAGAAAAGTGTTAAAAGTCTCAAGCTATACATGGTTGTGTCATGTTCATTTGTTCTGTCAATATTTGCTTTAGGTATTTTTCAATTTCTGTTATTAGGTAGGTATATATACATATACCTCTGTTAGAGTTAATATAAATTCCTAATGAAATAACCACTTTATCATTATGAAATGTTCCTCATTTAATCTAGCAAGAATCCTTGTCTTCATATCTGCCTTGTCTGATGTTCATAGCATCACATGACCCAACTTTGACCTACTGTTTTCATTGTATATCATTTTGTAGTCTTTTGCTTTCAGTATGCCTATATTTCATGATGAAGGCGAATTTCTTGAGACAGTGTGTATTTAGTTCTTCAATTTATTCCAGTCTTCCATATAATCAGAATTTTTAGCTCATTGCATTTAATAGGATTAATATTGCAGTTGAAGTCTGTAAGTTTGCTATTTCTTGGATTTGATTTGATTCCTCTATTTTCCCTTTCCTGCTTTGTTTTGGGGTTCATCAAATTTGTTTCAATGTACATTCTAATTCTTCCATTCAGTCTCTTTCAGTTCAGTTCAGTTCAGTTGCTCAGTCGTGTCTGACTGTTTGTGAATCACAGCACGCCAGGCCTCCCTGTCCATCACCAATTCCCAGAGTTTACCCAAACTCATGTCCATCGAGTCACTGATGCCATCCAGCCATCTCATCCTCTGTCATCCCCTTCTCCTCCTGCCCTCAATCCCTCCCAGCATCAGAGTCTTTTCCAATGAGTCAACTCTTCACATGAGGTGGCCATACTACTGGAGTTTCAGCTTTAGCATCATTCCTTGAAAGAACACCCAGGGCTGATCTCCTTTAGAATGCACTGGTTGGATCTCCTTGCAGTCCAAGGGACTCTCAAGAGTCTTCTCCAACACCACAGTTCAAAAGCATCAATTCTTCAGCACTCAGCTTTCTTCACAGTCCAACTCTCACATCCAGACATGACCACAGGAAAAACCACAGCCTTGACTAGACGGACCTTTGTTAGCAAAGTAATGTCTCTGCTTTTGAATATGCTATCTAGGTTGGACATAACTTTTCTTCCAAGGAGTAAGCGTCTTTTAATTTCATGGCTGCAATCACCATCTGCAGTGGTTTTAGAGCCCCCCAAAATAAAGTCTGACACTGTTTCTACTGTTTCCCCATCTATTTCCCATGAAGTGATGGGACCGGATGCCATGATCTTCATTTTCTGAATGTTGAGCTTTAAGCCAACTTTTCCACTCTCCCCTTTCACTTTTTTCAAGAGGCTTTTTAGTTTCTCTTTACTTTCTGCCATAAGGGTAGTGTCATCTGCATATCTGAGGTTATTGATATTTCTCCCAGCAATGTTGATTCCAGCTTGTGCTTCTTCCAGCCCAGTATGTCTCATGATGTACTCTGCATAATTTAAATAAGCAGAGTGACAATATACAGCCTTGACGTACTCCTTTTCCTATTTGGAACCAGTCTGTTATTCCATGTCCAGTTCTAACTGTTGCTTCCTGACCTGCATATAGGTTTCCTATGTAATGGTTACAGTATGAATTCTTATCACAATTTATTATGTGTCCCATATATTTTAAAGCCATATATGAGTATAAATTATATTTGTTTCCTCTTTCCTGTGCTAATTTTATCATACATTTTGATTCTATACACATTAAGACACTGAAATATTATAGTATTATGTTTCTTTAAACAGTCATTAAAAAAAAAAAACCAGTATATTAGTTTGCCACTGTTGCTGTAACAAAGTACTTGCTGAGTGGATTGTGTGTGTGCTAAGTCTCTTCAGTCATGGCAGACTCTGTGCAACCCTATGAACTGAAGCCCAGCAGGCTTCTCTGTCCATGGAATTCTCCAGACAAGAATACTGGAGTGAGTTGCCATGCATTCCTCTAGGAGATCTTCCCAAACCAGGGATTAAACCTGCATCTCTTATGTCTCCTCCATTGGCAGACAGGGTCTTTAAGGTGGGTTGTTTACCACTAGTGCCACCTAAGAAGCCCGCTGAGTGGCATAATAAATGGAAATTTATTTTCTCACGGTTCTAGAGATCTGAAGTCCCAGATCAAGATGTTAGCAAGTTATGCCCCCTCTGTAGTAGATGCTAAAGAAAGCTCTGATCTGGGTTTGTCTCCTAACTTCTCATGGTTCCTTGGCTTCTGACAATATACCTCCAGTTTTCATATAGCATTCTTCCTATATACATGTCTCTGTGTCCAAATATCCTCTTTTCTATAAGGTCATTGAGCATATTCAATGGATCCACCAGATGGTCTTAACATAATGGCATCTGCATAGAAACTGTTTCCAAATAAGGTCACATCCACAGGTCCTGAGGATTAGGACTTGACCGTATGAATTTTGGAGAAGGAAATGGCAACCCACTTCAATATTCTTGCTTGAAGAATCCCCATGGACGGAGGAGCCTGGCGGGCTACAGTTCATGGGGTCACAAAGAGTCAGACACGACCAAGTGACTGAATGAATATATGAATTTTGGGAGACACAATTCAACCCATAATACTAAGAAAAGGGGGGAGGGTTTATATATATCCCTGTATATTTACAGTTTCCCATGTTCTTCATTTCTTCCCATAGATCAAGTTTCCATCTGGTATCATTTCCCTTCAGCCTGAAGATATTTTTGTAGCATTTCTGGCAGTGCAGGTTTGCTAGTGACAAATTTTCTCAGCTTTCATTTATCTGAAAATCTTTACTTTAGGTCTATTTAAAGGATATTTTATACTGGACACAGAAGTCTGGCTTGATAAATTTTTTCCTCATCACTTTGAAAGTGCCACTTAATTGTCTCCTGGCCTCCATTGTTTCTGATGGGAAGTAAGCCATCATCCGTATTGTTATTCTTTCATATCAAGATGTCAGCTTAACACTTTTTTATATCTCAAGCCATGTAATTCTTTGCTGTGAGTGACTTTCCTGTGCATCATAGCATGTTTAGCAGCACCTTTGGCTTCTACCAACTGGTTGCCTTTGGCACCCCACACCTACCTCCACTGTTAAAATCAAAAGTGTCTCCAGTTGTCTCAGATATCCTGTTCAGGTTTATCATTGCTAGTGGTGGGAGAGCCTGGTTATTTCCAGTTATTCCCTTGGCCACGTGTGGAAGATTTTCTGATTTGCCATAATGTTTAATGACATTCTAAATAATTGCAATGAATCTGTTTTCATTTTTGGTATTAATAAAATTGAAGGGCATGCCATCATCTTCAAGCTAGGTAAATAAAATATATCCCAGTCTCTTATGAACTGAACACATCTCCTGGTTTCTCTAGCAAAGTGCCAGTTAATACCTATTATTGATAGCTTCTCATTTTACCTTCAGAAACCTTCTAGTTTTTACACATCATCATAAATCAACTACATGTCCATTAAAAAAATAAAAAATTCTAGTTTTGGAAATAATTTGCCTGGCTGCCCTATTTATACATATTAATAGTAATGATTTTTGGTGGGAGAATCCTATATAACCCAATGTAATCATTATGTGATAATTTTTAGCATTAATTTTATACTTTCCAAACTTAATATCTTTATTTCTTTTCATAATAGGATTTTATTTTCCCAGTATGTAAGTCAGCATACAACCAACCTCTACAGTTGCTAGTGCTTTGAAATAAGTTTAAATGTGGTCAGAATGTGATTTAAGAACTAAGCTGCAAACACAGACTAGACTTTTATTAGGATATTTCTCATATAGGGAAAAAAAAATTTCCTATTTACTCACAGATTATTTGCTTAAAAGATTGTTTGTTTGTTTGTTTGTTTGTTTTCAAGAGAGAGCAAATTGCTCTCATGGTTGATTGAATTAACTCCATGGACTCTGCAACCAGAGTCCTGGCTCACTACAAGTGTGGTGATGGATGGAGGCACTGATGTATGATTGGGAGGAGGAGTTAAGACATGTTCTTAGGTCTTAAAGCTCTCTCAGTTCCTCTGACAGCCATGCACATTTTAGCTATCATGACCTTCCGAAAAACACCCTTTAGAAAAACTATTTATGCAGAGAAAAATGTCCTATATTTCCTTACATTTGGAAAAGCATGAGTTCTTTAAGGAAAACAGTATTTGAGAGCATATGTTGTATCTCTGGCCGTCAATGTGACACTGCTAGTTTCAGGGCATTGTGTTCTCTGAATATTATTTCAGGCCATGTAGTCAATGCCTTGGTCATTTAGTAAACATAATGTAAGGCAGATCCACTTGTTTATTATTTATTTCCTTTGAATGTATACCTAGTTAATGCAAACTGACAACTTGAGTTGTCAGTTAACAATAGTTACTCAGTTATTTTTCAATCACCCAGTGATATATCCTGTTGAAGACAGTCATGTGTTGAACTTTCAAGTCTTATGCAAATACATTGTATTTCCATCTATCTCCTGTTCAACAATTTATTTTTTAGGTTTTCATACTGAAAATTATTCATAACCTACTTAATGTCAGACTTGTACCTACAATGAAATACAGAGAACACCTTTCATTAAGTAGAAGGTTTTCTTTTATGATAGTCCTTATAGAAGATTCAAATTGTTAGTCAGAGGTACTAATTTTGAGAGAATAGCAGTTGGGGGCTGTAATACGTTTCTTCTGTTTTAAAACATCCCAAAGAATGCTGTCAGCTCTAAATTTCTATACCTAGTATCTTCTAAATCAGATCAGATCATTTTTATATAACGGTTGCAAATGTGGGTTGTTTTTTTTTTTTGAATGTTAAATCTGCTTCTATTTTTCAATCAATTTAAAATGTGTAGAAAAAAAGTGTTCTGATTGTATATTATCCAATTTTCATCAGCTGCCGGAAGGAAATGCTGTGAAAATCTGTGATTTAAAACCCTTAAAACTTCTGCTTGAAATGCATGTTTTGTTAACAACATTAGAGATGCAAAGTATCTTAAACAGAATTTTGATGTCTTTATTAATAGCATTTAAAAGTTTTAGGATTTCAGATATTCCTAGATTTGATTCTCCTTGATTTACAAGGACATGTATTTTGACCTTTCTATTTCTCCTTTTGGAGATCATTGGAATTGTGAAGGAAAATGGTAACAGAAAGAAAAAGAATTGCATTATTAGAAAAACTACTATCCTTTCTAAGATTTAATGGAAAAACATATTTTACATAGGATATATAAATGACCATAAATAACAATAAATACTCAAAATCCATTGTGAATAAATCACTTGCCTGTGAGTGGCATGAAATACAAAGATCTGGTCTTCCATGAGTTTGTAAGCTAGTTGAATAAATAAAAATAGAGCATGCCAGAGGAGTAGTAGACTTAAGTGGTACAGGGATTTAGAAGAGTATAAATTGTTTTTCCTTCCTCTAAGACATCATGGCTGAAGTGGGATTTGAGTTAAGGAATGGAAGTAATGCCTAATAGTAATTCATGATGAAAATACTATTGAATACTCACAAATTTAAAGGCAACGTTTTTATCAAACCTCAGCAACCTATATTGAATATGAAAAAGTAGTGAAAATATGATATCAGCTAGTTAGAAGAGATTATTTTCTTTTTAATAGCTTTCTTTGGTTTCAAACTAATTGACAAAAACAGAAGTTCTGAAACTTTGTGTTAATTTGATTTTATTTAGTTTTTCATTTTTGGTTTTGCCTGGGCTTCCTTGGTTGCTCAGAGGTAAAGAATCTGCCTACAATGCAGGAGCCACAGGAAGATGCGGTTTGATCCTTGGGTTGGAAAGATCCCCTGGAGAAGAGCATGGCAACCCACTCCAGTATACTTGCCTGGAGAATCCCATGGACAGAGGAGCCTGGCAGGCTAGTCCACGGGTCAGCAAAGAGTTGGACACAACTGCAGGACCTTAGCACGCACATCAGTCAGTGTTTATGTTCATCCAGAAGTAAGAAATTGCCCCAAAAATGTGATACACACACACACACACACAAATGTATTTTCTCACTTAAAACAAGCCAAAGATTATGACAACTCCATAATAGTCATTAGGGATTTTCCTCATCATTCACTATTCCACCCTTGTGGTGTTCGACCAGGTCCAATAGAGCTGCTTGAGTTCCAACCATCACTTCCCTCTTCCAGGCCTACAGAGAGTGGGAAAGGATTAAAAAAAGATGCCAACCCTTCCTTTAAAGAGGATTCAAGGAAGCATCACACTTCACTTTGCTTATATATCAGTGGCCAAAATGTAGTCAAATAAGCAAATCTACCATAAAGAATTTAGGAAATGCAGTTAACATGACTTCCTAGACTAAAGTTAGGGATTTTTTTGTTCTTGCTATGTGATTGTTATAGAGAGGAAGGAGACATTAAAGACTAGGATAGGCAAATCTCAGTTTCTATCATTCCTACTAAATATTTTTTCATGTCCATGGTGCAAAATTGTGATATTACCAAGTTGAAATGAGCCTGACTATCACTTCCTTACAAAAGGGATATTGTTTACTGGGCTGATATTCTAGGCATCCCCTGTGCTGGTTGCCAATTATATGAAGATCATGAAAAACTTTATCAAAACTGTCTAAACCTAGAATGAAAGTGATGAATCTCTGGCTGTGTGGTTGATATTTGCAAGCATGTGTGTGTCATCATATTGGATGGCTGGATGGATAGATAGATGGGGATGTATCAGGTAACAGGTTGTGTCATCAGATCATCAGAAAAATAAAAGGAGGAAAGAAACTGATGAGGCTGGAGAGACATGGGGAGAAGAGGAGAGGAGCAAAACTAGACTAATGAATTGAAGAGAATTCTTAGCTATATTCTAGGGATAGCCTGGGCTTTCCTGGTGGCTCTGCAGTAAAGAATCCACCTGCCAATGCAGGAGATGTGGGTTTAATCAATGGGTTGGGAAGATCCCCTGAAGAAGGAAATGGCTACCCACTCTAGTATTCTTGCCTAGAGAATTCCATGGACAGAGGAGCCTAGCAAACTACAGTCTATAGGGTTGCAGAGAGTCAGACACAACTTAGTGACTAAATAGCAACAAGCATAGTCTAGTCTAACCAAAATGTACATCTGTCTGTATTGACCCATTCTGTGGGTCATCTTCTTTGTGCTTCAGGACTTTCTGCTCTGGGGTACTGTTTTAAGATCCTTATTATTATTTGCAGATGATTCTTTATTTCCACATTTATAAATGTGGGGAGTGTACTTCAATTATAGTCCTGAAGAAGCTTTTTTCTTTGATGTTGATATCCTGATGTATTTCTTAATGAGGGGGTAGCTCTATCCACGTCTCTCTTCTGAGTGCCTCCTCCTCTGGGTCTGCCTTCCAAGTCACCTCCAATGTTGCCTCTGTCATCTGCAGGCTATCTTTCCCATCAGGTGGAAGTTTACTGCCTTAGCACAGTTAACAGTCAGCTCCTCACATAACCTTAGATGAAAACAGGACAGGTGTATTGGGAAGCTTTGTGATACTGTGTATGTTATCCCGTTAAACATTTCTCTGCACTCAAGACATTGTTTCACTATGACACGTTCAGAAATATGTAGGCCAAGCTACAGAAATCAACACTGTTTAGTGACCTAAATTCAAAAAACAACATTGAGTACAATTTGAACAATGAGCCCTTGTCTTGGAACATTGCAGGCAAAAAAGAAAGAAAGAAAAAAAATATCCCCAAGGAATTTTCAGGTAAAAGAGATTACTCCAACCACATTAAAATTGCTTACAATGACTCTCTTCACTGAGTTAGAGGAATGTAAATTCCCCATTTCTCCTAGCAATATGACAGTCTCCTAGAAATTAGGTAGAATCAAAAGAAGGTAGAGCAGTAGTAAAGAAAATCTGCTGCCAACTTAGAGAACAAGATGCTGAGTGACCGAAACAGCTTGTAATCTATTCTCATGGGAACACATTTATAATAATATCTGCAGTACCATTTACATTTGTGAAGACATTATTTTTAAATTTCAGTGTATAGAAATAACAATAGTTAAGAAGACACACTTTGATTTTTCTTTAAAATACCTAAGCTCATCATCTAAGGGCTTCCCAGGTGGCTGGGTGGTAAAGAATCTGCCTGCCAGTGCAGAAGATGTGGATTTGCTCCCTGGGTCAGGAAGATCCCCTGGAGAAGGAAATGGCAACCCACTCCAGTATTCTTGCCTGGGAAATCCCCTGGACAGAGGAGCCTTGTGGGCCACAGTCCATGAGCTCATAGAAGAGTCAGACTTGACTTACCAAGTAAACAACAACAACATGCTCATCTAATTCACTTGGCATCGGAGATCACCGTGTAGAAACTCAGATGTGATTCTGGTGATATTTAGCAGAGGCCTTCTAGTTTTAATCCCTCTTATAAAATTAGTAGACTCACTTGTGGCACTTGGTTGATTGCACATTCCAAAGTAATCTGTCAATTATCAGCACCTGCAGCGTGCCTTCATGCACATTCTAAAGTTAAGGGGAAAAAATATTTTTTTTCATGTTCAGATTGGATTTTAAAAATAAAATAGGTGAACTGCTTTTTAGTGTGTCTAAGTTAATTTTTCAAATTCAACTCTAGCATAGTCAATGGGGAGGGGATAAATAGGATGGGATTTTCATTTGCATTGCCCTTCCTCTTCTCTGAAATAATTTATTATAATTTTCATGAGACTTGATAATATTATTCATTCACTTCATAATTGAAACATTAAATGTTGCCTCCTGTTGATTCCTGACCTATCCAGCCAAAGGCACCTTCCTCTCCTGCTCTCCTTTCCGACAAAGGAAGTTAGCAGGTTTGATATGCAAGTGTAACCTACACTGATGATTCTGGACTTATTTGTTTATAAAATGGAGGTGAAGTCCCTGGCTTCTTAGAAATAGGTGGTTAATTGATTGAAATGATGTAAAATTTCAAATTTTACACAAATATTAAAAATTGTTACTGAAAATGTGTATACAAACAACAAAAGATACTGGATAATTAAAATGTGATCATAATTTTATCAGTAAAATTTATTCTGATTGGCATGAAAAATTATTTAAAAATAAAATGACAACTTCTTGTATTCAAGTTTAATATCTAATTTATAATAAGGAGTGAAAAAGGAAGAAAAAGGAATGATACAAGGTCACTGAATGTCAGGGACATCATCAGCAACCAGAGCAGTGCCTGGTACTTAGTAGATGCTAAGTAAAAATGTATGTAGTGAGATCTAATTCTAGACTTTGAAAGCAGATTATGGAAAAAAATTTCTCTTGCTTTAGTAAAGTTTCATATAAACTCAGAAATGAGTTCTAGTTTGCCAGGTAAAATGATAAGCTCTGTATTTTTGGACAAAATCAGTAAAATCTATAAAGCATTGCACACATCTCCTACTATGGACAAATTCCAGTGCCAGCCTAAATGAGATTATAAAGACTAGAGTCAGGTCAATACGTCAGTCCCTAAAATATGAGACATATTGTATTTCATCTTATTGTTCTGTTGTTTTATTCAGGCTAAGTTGGGTTGTAATGAGAATAACTCATTGATCTGAAGTGAAAAGTGAAAGCCATTCAGCTGAGTCCAACTCTTTGGGAACCCGTGGACTATAGCCTGCCAGGTTCCTCTGTCCATGGAATTCTCCAGACCAGAACACTGGAGTGGGTAGCCGTTCCCTTCTCTGGGGGATCTTCCCAACCCAGGGATCAAACCCAGATTTCCTGCATTGCAGATTCTTTACCACCTGAGCCACCAGGGAAGCCCAAGAATACTGGACTGGTAGCCTATCCCTTCTCCAGGGGATCTTCCCAACTCAGGAATCCAACCGGCATCTTCTGCATTGCAGGTGGATTCTTTACAGCTGAACTACCGGGAAACTAGCCCATGATAAAAATCACCTTGAACTAGAAGCTAGGATTCTAGGGGAAATCCTGTGTGTGTAAATTCTCATCCATACTCTTCCAGTTTAGGGACAATCTGACTACTTCTGCTCCATATTCCTAGAAGGAGCTATTTCCTGACCACTGCTTTAAAATGGTAACACAATTTAGAATATTGTTTTGGGAAATGAAAGCTAAAAACTCATTCATAGAGGCAGGTATAATGATTCAATTGGTTATATTATTTCTCAGTAGCTTTCCAACTTGGACACCAGTAAGATCGAGGAGACTTAGTGGAAGTAATTAACAGAGGAAAGTTAAGGGAAAGAGGTATTTTAACAGATTAAGTTTAAACACGTTAGTTCAGAAGGCAGTCAAGAGGGACACAAATAAATATATCATTCCAGGGAAAAGTAAGATTGGAAACCAGAAAAAGAGGGTGATATTATTGATTACATACAATGTATGAAAGCATCATTCTAGGTCCTGAAATATATCCACTTGGTCTTAAATTTTTACTTCTCTTATTAGCATTAGTAGCACATACTAAGATGGCCCCAAGTCAGTGAAACAGAACAAAACTGTGTATTCTGGAAACTCTTAAAGTGACAGTCCAGACAATGCCAAAAACTTACTATCAGATGTCCACCTTTGGGCTGCCTAAGTTTTCTAACTTTAGCCAAATGAAGTGCTTGCAGGAACTATGCCATATGAACCAAATGACCAATATATTTCTCTCCTTGACGGGCATCTGGACCATAAAATTAGCCTCATTTTTTAGCTTCAGGCTCTTGATGATATTCTTCCCAATTAGAATGATTATCTTTCAAATGATTCCTCACATTCATGTAACTTCTATGCTTCTGTAGACTTTTGCTTGAGAGGAAAATAGGCACACAGGACAGAAAGTCAAAAATTGCGGGTAAAAATACCCTCATGTAATTTCGAGTTAATTCTGGAAGTTCAAGGTTTTCATTGGAAGAACATGTGTTTCAAGGACTTCCACAGTCCCCCCTGTTCACCCGCAGAGTTGAGGCTGCGACACTCTGGCTCTCCAGGCTCCGACTTCATTAGGAGGAAAACCCTTTGTAAAGGGCATCTGCTCAGTGCTAATAATACATTTTAAGGGAGGGACAGAATCAAAATGAGAAGCAAATGGATTAATTATTCCTCTACGTGGGACCTGGGAATTCATTCATTACGTTTGTTCCTCATCGCATTGTGTGCTCTTGGGCTTCTGCAGAAAAGAAATGTTAAATGAGAAATGAAAGGAGGGAGCTTTTTTTTTGGTCAGAGTTGGAATTTCACTGTAAGTTTTCCAGAACAGAGAGCTATTCCTAATACTGGGACCAGGACATAGTCTGTCACATATGGCCCTCTTCTTGGAATTGGAGTTTGAAGATCAATTAACTATGGTGTCCATTCTCAAGAATATCATTGTCCAGGTGAGAAAACAAAGGTAGGGGGAAACACCTGGGTTTTAAACCTGATGTTGGCTCTAGATAATTATTATCACTTTGGACACATAATGGCAGAGACCTCATTTACAAAACTGGAGGTTTAGAGCCAATTATTTCTAAATTCTCCTCCACTCTGAAAATTTTATTATAGGTTATTATAGATTTCTGTTGTTGGAAAAGACTTAGAGATAATTTAGAAATTCACTCACCTCGTCCAACATTTTCTTCCAAATTGGTCTGATAGATAGGTGAAAGTTGAAAATGGCAGATGTGGTAAACATAGAGCTGATTGCTTAAAATATCAAAATGAATGAGCTCTCAAACAATATGATTAAGGGAAACTGAGAAAGGGTACAAAATGATTTCAAAACAACAACCCTTGTCAAATCAACCACCTTGTAAATTGTTAGCAAATTTTAAACTTTGATCTTAGATCTTTAAATATATATATGTATATATTAATACATGTAAAATATGTATATTTTATTAATATTGATTTTAATGTATATAAACACATTCCTGGGGATTTTGACCTTGTTCAAGGTTTATGGCTCATGTTATGTTTCATTTGTATTTATAAGCTATTTTGCTTATTATATTCTTTTTTTTGCAACTAATCTTTTTGTTTATCACACTTCTAGTTCATCTAACATTTCAAATGGTGGGTAAAAAGCCTGTTTCTCTAATCAGATTGTAAGTTCCCCAGAGGTAGAACTTTGTGCTAAGAACATGTGTGTCTGTTTCATTGAGTAGAAGCAAGGTTCATCAGTTCACCCAAATCATTCACGTTTAGCATGTTCTGAAAATTTAATGAGCACACCTCCAATATTGGATTCCATGCCATTGATCAAAATATTTTTACATTGTGACTTTTTTATAAAGAATTTGAAACACTATTCAGTTTTTCCTAAAACCTATACAGAAATAATAAAACTATAAATATAGATAGATTAGTACTAGCGACAAGGACATAAATATGCCATTCACAAGATGAGCCTAGTTGCTGAGCATTGTATTTTGTTTGAGAATTCTGGTAGCCAGAGGAAATAAATAGAAACATGTTCAGTTATCAGGTTCTCATCAATGGTTAGGAGGAAGCATGCAGGTCCCTCAGGGGAAATAGCACATTTTGATAAACACATTAAACAATTGTATTCTCCAGACAAAATCCTGTGGAACTCTTCTCATTATTTATACTGAATTCCAAATGAATTTATTTTTCATGGCACACTGATAGGTTGATCTACCAATTGGACTTCATAAGAAACTTTGCTTCCCAGATAACCAACTAGTTACTAGGCTACCGTGCTTAATTCAAAGTCTCCTTTAACTTGAATATAGGAAGGACAAGGTGAAACTTACTGACTCAGTTTTCCCTTTCATTTATTTAAAAATGTATTTTTTATTATGGTTCAGTTCAGTTCAGTCACTCAGTTGTGTCTGACTCTTTGCAACCTCGTGAACCGCAGTACGCCAGGCCTCCCTGTCCATCACCAACTCCCGGGTTTACCCAAACTCATGTCCATTGAGTCGGTGATGCCCACCAAACATCTCACCCTCTGTTGTCCCCTTCTCTTCCTTCCCTCAATCTTTCCCAGCATCAGGGCCTTTTCAAATGAGTCAGTTCTTCGTATCAGGTGGCCAAAGTATTGGAGTTACAGCTTCAACATCACTTGTTATAGTGAACACCCAGGACTGATCTCCTTTAGGATGGACTGGCTGGATCACCTTGCAGTCCAAGGGACTCTCAAGAGTCTTCCTCAACACTACAAGTCAAAAGCATCAATTCTTTATATAAATTTATATCAATTCTTTACATAAATCTATATATAAATTCTTTATGTAAAGAAAGCACTCAGCTTTCTTTATAGTCCAACTCTCACATCCATACATGACTACTGGAAAAACTGTAGTCTTGACTAGATGGACCTTTATTGGCAAAGTAATGTCTCTGCTTTTTAATACACTGTCTAGGTTGGTCATAACTTTCCTCCCAAGGAGTAACCGTCTTTTAGTTTCATGGCAGCAATCACGATCTGCAGTGATTTTGAAGCCCAAAAAATAAAGTCAGCCACTGTTTCCCCATCTAATTGCCATGAAATGATGGGACCAGATACCATGATCTTAGTTTTCTGAATGTTGCGCTTCAAGCCAACTTTTTCACTCTCCTCTTTCAATTTCATCAAGAGACTCTTTAGTTCTTCACTTTCTGCCACAAGGATGGTGTCATCTGCATATCTGAGGTTATTGATATTTCTCTGGGCAGTTTGATTTCAGCTTGTGCTTCTTCCAGCCCAGCGTTTCTCATGATGTACTCTGCATATAATTTAAATAAGCAGGGTGACAATATACAGCCTTGATGTACTCTTTTTCCTGTTTGGAACCAGTCTATTGTTCCATGTCCAGTTCTAACAGTTGCTTCCTGACATGCATACAGATTTCTCAAGAGGCAGGTCAGGTGGTCTGGTATTCTCATCTCTTTCAGAATTTTCCACAGTTTATTGTGATCCACACAGACAAAAGCTTGGCATAGTCGATAAAACAGAAATAGATGTTTTCCTGGAACTCTCTTGCTATTTCCATGATCCAGTGGATGTTGGCAATTTGATGTCTAGTTCCTCTGCCTTTTCTAAATCCAGCTTGAACATCTGGAATTTCACAGTTCACATATTGCTGAAGTGTGGCTTGGAGAATCTGAGCATTACTTTACTAGCGTATGGGATGAGTGCAATTGCGCAGTAGTTTGAGCATTCTTTGGCATTGCCTTTCTTTGGGATTGGAATGAAAACTGACCTTTTCCAGTCCCATGGCCCCTGCTGAGTTTCCCAGATTTGCTGGCATATTGAGTGCAGCACTTTCACAGCATCATCTTTCAGGATTTGAAAGAGCTCCACTGGAATTCCATCACCTCCACTAGCTTTGTTTGTAGTGATGCTTCCTAAGGACCACTTGACTTCACATTCCAGGATGTCTGGCTCTAGGTGAGTGATCACACCATCATGATTATAAAGGTCGTAAAAATCTTTTTTGTACAGTTCTTCTGTGTATTCTTGCTACCTCTTCTTAATGTCTTCTGCTTCTGTTAGACCATACCATTTCTGTCCTTTATTATGCCCATTTTGCATGAATATTCTATTGGTATCTCTCATTTTCTTGAAGAGATCTCTAGTCTTTACCATTCTATTGTTTTCCTCTATTTCTTTACATTGATCACTGAGGGAGGCTTTTTTATCTTTCCTTGCAATTCTTTGGAACTCTTCATTCAAATGGGTATATCTTTCCTTTTCTCCTTTGCTTTTCACCTCTCTTCTTTTCACAGCTATTTGTAAGGCCCCCTCAGCCATTTTGCTTTCTTGCATTTCTTTATCTTAGGAATGGTCTTGATCCCTGTCTCCTGTACAATGTTACAAACCTCCATCCATAGTTCATCAGGCACTCTGTCTATCAGATCTAGTCCCTTAAATCTAATTTCTCACTTCCACTATGTAATCATGAGGGATTTGATTTAGGTCACCTGAATGGTCTAGTGGTTTTCCCCACTTTCTTCATTTAAGTCTGAATTTGGCAATAAGGAGCTCATGATCTGAGCCACAGTCAGCTCCCAGTCTTATTTTTGCTGACTGTACAGAGCTTCTCCATCTTTGGCTGCAAAGAGTATAATCAATCTGATTTAGATGTTGGCCATCTGGTTATATCCACATGTAGAGTCTTCTCTTGTGTTGTTGGAAGAGGGTGTTTGCTATGACCAGTGTGTTCTCTTGGCAAAACTCTATTAGCCTTTGACGTGCTTCATTCTGTACTCCAAGGCCAAACTTGCCTGTTACTCCAGGTGTTTCTTGACTTCCTACTTTTGTACTCCAGTCCCCTATAATGAAAAGCACATCTTTTGGGGGTATTAGTTCTAAAAGGCTCGTAGGTTTTCATAAAACCGTAACTTCAGCTTCTTCAGCATTATTGGTCGGGGCATAGACTTGGATTACTGTGATTTGAATGGTTTGCCTTGGAAATGAACAGAGATCATTCTAGTTGTTTTTGAGATTGCATCCAAATACTGTATTTCAGACTCTTTTGTTGACTGTGATGGCTACGGCATTTCTCCTAAGGGATTCCTGTCCACAGTAGTGGATATAATGGTCATTTGAGTTAAATTCACCCATTCCAGTCCATCTTAGTTCGCTGATTCCTAAAATGTTGACATTCACTCTTGCCATCTCCTGTTTGACCACTTCCAATTTGCCTTGATTCATGGACCTAACACTCCAGGTTCCTATGCAATATTGCTCTTTACATAATGCAAAACATGCCATGTTAACCATTTTAAAGTGTGCAATAAAGCACTTTCACAGCATTGTAACCATCATTACTATTGCCAGAATTTTTTCGTCATCCCCAAAGAAACTGTGTACCCATTAAACTGTAATTCCCACTTCCTCCCTCCCCCACTACTCCACTAGCCTGTATTCTGCTTTCCTTCTCTATGAATTCCCTATTCTGTGTACCTGATATAAATGGAATCATGTGATATTTGTTCCTTTGCATCAAGCTTATTTAACATATAATTTTTTCAAGGTCAACCATGTTGTAGGACATATCATAATAGAATTTCATTTCTTTTCAGCTGAATAATATTTCATTGTATCTTTTCCTTTTTAAAATATAATTTTACATTTTCACTTATCTTAAGAGTTTTTTGCCCATTCTCTGAGTTCTCAAAATACTAGCAAATTCTAAAATATCAGTTTGGGACAAGGTGGTATCATAGGATTTAACGTTATCAGTCCTTAGGTTCCAGGAGGCTTGGGGCTGTATGCTCAGGGTCCTCAAGTAGCTAACATCCTCCATTGGGGGGCGCTGGTTTCCCATCTGCAAAACAAGAAGTATGTATCAAATACTATTATCTAGGTACTTCTGAGAGGAGATAAAGCAGAGGATATGGGAGAAGGCCTGTCCCAGGAAGGCCCCATAGGATCCTGCTTGGTTACAGCTTTAATTGACAGTAATTCTTTATTATATTTTGGCTTTAAAAGAAAATATTGTTTTTCTATTTACAATATTTATGGCATCACATGTGAGGGTTTTCCATGCCAAGCAGTTCTCTATATCTCTGCAAACACCAGCAGGGTGTCCTACAATTTAATTCAATTCTGATACCACCTACCTAGAATTATAGTACAGACCCCACAAGTTAAGAGTTCAGTTCCATAGACATCCCTCCATTTCAGATGCCAAAGGGTCTCCAGGTTACCCACACGTCTACAAATCAGGGTTTCCCATAACCCTTTCTCAGATTTGATAATTTGCTACCAAGATTCACAGAACTCAATAGTAAGTAAAACTTTACTTACTATTATCAGTTTATTATAAAGGATATTATAAAGGACACAAGTGAAGGATATTATAAAGGACACAAGATGAAGATGTTGATCAGGTGAGATCCAGGAGAGTCCTAAATGCAGGAACCTCCATCCCTGGAGTGTTTAGGGTGTGCCACCCTTCTAACCTATGTATACTTCACCAACCTGGGAGCTCTCTGAGCCCCACTGTTTGGGGTTTTATGGAGGTTCCATTACACAGGTGTGATTGTTAAAATCGTGGCTGTTGGTGATTAACTCAATCTCCTGCCCCCAATCCTCTCCCTAGAGGTCAAGGGTTGGACCTCAAAATTCCAGTCCTTTATTTACATGGTTGGTTTCTGTGGCAACCAGCCCCCATCCTGAAGCTTATCTAGGGACTTTCAGCAACCAGTCACCTCATTAACATAAACTTACAGAGGGTTGAATGGACTTATTATAAATCACAAAAGATGTTCCTCTCACCCTCATCACTCTGGAAATTACAAAGGTTTTAGAAGCTCTGTGCCCAGAACTAGGGACCAAAACCAAATCCATACTTCTTGTTATATCACAATATCACAGACTCGGATATTCTATTGCAAGAAAATCTCTCTAAGTTTTTCGTGGACAAAATTTTAAATCCTAGTTTTATTTGCTTATTTAAAAAAATTTCAAAATGTCTAGATCTTTGTATCAAAGATGTTCTATGTGAGATTTTTCTTAGTACTCTTCTTCAGTCAGTATTATCAAACATTTTTATGTTGCCCTTTGTATAATTTAACCCATGAAAACATGCATGCTTGCTCAGTCATGTTCCACTCTTTGTGACCCTTTGGACTGTAGCCCATCAAGCTCCTCTGTCCTGGGATTTTTTAGCCAAGAATACTGGAATGGGTTGCCATTTCTTCCTCCATGGGATCTTCCCAATCCAGGAATCAAGCCCTGGACTCCTGCATTGCAGGAGTATTCTTTAACTGCTGGTCCATCAGGAGGGCCCTGTATAATTTATAGGCAGTGTATTATAGGTTGTATTTCTTTCCCCCTTGAACTGGATAACTACTTTCTCCCCAAGAATGCCTTCTTGTTTTGGACATTTAATGCTTCTGTCTCATTCCTACAGTCTAAGAAGAAACTACAAAGTATCTGGAAGTTCAAGATTTGTAAACCATTGATTAGAATGTAAGCGATACAACCAACTTGGACATTGGAAAAAAAAAAAAGTTCAGTCCTATAGCTATGCCCCTATTTTATTTGCATCTTGTAAAACTAATGCATAGGGACAAGACATATCAAATAACAATGCTTAACCAAGTTGCAACTATAAAATGCACACTGAGGAACTATATGTAACTTTGTTCTATATTTTCCAAGTATTCTGTAAATGTATCATCATACTTCCATAATTTAAAAAAATAGAAAAGAAAGAGGAAAACAACACATTGAGTCCAAATTAAAAAATCAAATACAGCCTGTGAAATATTTTTCTTCTTAGTTATACATATATTTTATAGCATGCTAGCATACGTATGTGATATATATTTTCACTGAACCCTTCTTAGAGATAAAATATTTGAAGATCAGACTTATTAAAGACTAGCTTATTGTTCTAAATATGGATTTGAAATTCCTTATATATATTTTTGAGCCAAGTCTTCTTTAACCTGAATTCTTCAGTGGATAGAGAAATCTGCTGGGGAAATCTCTTGCTGTATCTTCCTCCTATAACTTTGGCTTCGTTATGGTTTGCCAATAATTTTGGAAATAACTAGATAGTAAATTAAATACAAATGTATTCTAACTTTGAAGCAAATTTTTGAAAGAATTATTAATTCAATATACATGAAAATGCATTAATTGAATACAATTAAAGTATTTAAATTCTTGGGTTTATTTCTGGATTCTTGGATTTTTCCTGGATTTTTTCATTTACAAGAGTAATACTTTAGTTTCTATGTGATCTATATATCTGACTAATATATATGACACAAATAAAGTACATTATAAATGTGTACTTAACATAATATTTAGCTATCAATTACCATTGTTAAGGAATCTCTTAGATGTATTATATGATTTCATATGCCTTAATTTAATATTCAAATTAAATCTTTCACATAATCAAAAAATCTGGCTTAAAAATCTTACATTATTACTGGCTTAATTTTGATATTACACCTTACTAATAAACTTTTGGTTGGTGATCAGTTTTAATTCAGTTTAATTCAATTTTAATTCAGTGATATTTCCAAATTGGGTAATTAATATCTGACATTATTCTTAGTGCCTGACACCTGCTTGAATGTCTTTACCATGAGGAAAGTTTTCCATTGAGCCAACATAAATAAAATCTGGTAGCTAGAGAAAATAGCTATCCTAAAGAAATTCGGCATGTAAGAATCCAGAAAAGAAATACTTCCCTGTTTCATTTCATCAGTCCTTCAGTTCAGTTCAGTTCAGTCTCTCAGTCGTGTCCGACTCTTGGTGACCCCATGAACCACAGCACACCAGGCCTCCCTGTCTATCACCAACTCCCGGAGTTTACTCAAACTCATGTCCATCAAGTCGGTGATGCCATGCAGCCATCTCATCCTCTGTCATCCCCTTCTCCTCCTGCCCTTAGTCCCTCCCAGCATCAGTCTTTTCCAATGAGTCAACTCTTCGCATGAAGTGGCCAAAGTACTGGAGTTTTCAGCTTTAGCATCATTCCTTCCAAAGAACACCCAGGACTGATCTGCTTTAGAATGGACTGATTGGATCTCCTTGCAATACAGTACTTAAAAAGTTTCTCTTTCTGCTCACCTTATTTACCCTAATGCCAGCCTAATAAACTCAGTTATAATGTCTGTTCTGAACACTAGACTCTAAGCCTCAGTTACTCTACCCAATTTAAATAACTATCTTTAAATGTATCTAAGTGACTTAAAAAAGCACAGAACATTTACAGCCAGAAAAAGAACTTAAAATATACAAGATGGATTAATAATTAAGTATGGTTCATAAGGTTGTTAACCTAAGCATAGTAATATACTCCACAAAACACATTATGTTTCTAATGAGTATTTTCAATTTCTCATCATTACCCTTAATATACCCTTTAATCTAGATAGATACATATCTACCCTACTTCTGTACAGGCTCTCTCTTTTTTTATTTTACTTTTCTTCTTTCCCCTTCTCATTCAATGCCATTCTGTCAAATCTTCACTGGAAAGGAAATTTCCTTGAATCCTGCTTTATATAATGCCTGCAATGGCTTAAAATATTTCTAAAAACATTTGCTTCCCTCCAGTATACTTCACTCCCAAATTCCAAGTCCAGTGCTTAATCCCAGAATGATGTGTCCATTTTTCCCACTCTCTGATCATCCTTTCAGACTCCAGGGTGCACTTGGTTTTATACTCCTTGACTTTCTGAAGATCAGATGCCACTTCAAAGTTGGGAACAACCTGAAATAGGCAACCACGTGGTACAGAAGTCCTGCATTCAAGTCATTCTTTCTCTTTTAAACTATCGAGCACCATCCATCCATTGAGTGGAGGCCCTCGGGGATCTGACTTTAAGCTATTTCATGCCTGTGATATATACATTACATCGGTACATGGGAGGAAAAGGCAAGCTATCAAAATCACACAATAATCCTAAACAGCCAAGGTTTAACTTTAGTTTGTCATTTTTCAGTCTTCTCTCTGACAGAGTCCAGGCTTGTTAGATATTTCGATAGATAACCTATAAAAGGAACAAGTTCAAATCAAATCAAATTCACTGTCTTTACATGGTATGTATTTGGGGCATTTGCTAGCAAAGCGTCTGCCTGCAATGCGAGAGACCTGGGTTTGATCCCTGGGTTGGAAAGATCCCCTGGAGAAGGAAATGGCAACCCATTCCAGTATTCTTGCCTGGAGGATCCCTGATAGGCTACAGTCCATGCGGTCTGAAAGAGTCGGACACGACTGAGCAACTTCACTTTCACTTTTACTTAGCATCCGATCAATGCTATTTAATCATGGTGGTAGTGATGGTAGAGAACAGATATGAACAATTGAATTGAGTAGGTAATAATTTGAAATTTATCCTAAAATCAGTGATGTTGCCCTTGACTCTGCAGCTATTGAACAACAAAGACACATAAAGCTATCACTTTTGAGTCTGTGATCCCCATTGTCATATTTTCTGGCTGCACTTTGGAAAGACACTAAAATCCTTCACTTCTTTTACTCCAATGGAATCTATGCATACAAATGTTAAAATTACACTCCGATAATGATAGTAATTTGCTTTTATTTTTCTTCCTCATTATTTTAATTAATTGGGATTTTCTGTATAAACTAGAAATCTGAACTCCAGTGACCTTAATGAATGATACAGGAAAATATAATTTCTCTTCGAATGTTAGGTTGATTGTAAAATGTCATCCTCTGACCTTCTCAGCCTTGCTAATCAAGGGAAGACCTCAGAGGGACTCTTCGTTAGATTAAACACGCTAGGATCCATTTGCTACCCCCCTTTATTTGTTTAAATTACAGTTTTTGTCAGTCATCAGGTTTAGCGTATCTGAGGAAAGCCACACCACATGGTTGAGAGCGTCTACAGCCATGTCACTTGTAATTGGATAGTGTGCTAAGATTCACCTTATGCTGTTTTGAATTAATGCAAGACATCAGCCACTGGCTTTAGGTGGTTTAATTATCAGAATTGTCACATTTTAGTGATCAGCCCAAAGGGTGCACGCTGGGGTTGATTGTGAACATGTGGTACTACCTGGTACAGGTTATCCGACGGCCAGATATGGGTCACTTCAGGAACAGACTTAATTTAAAGGCGCACTCTCCTGATTTTAGAAATCTTTATGGATGGGAATCAGATTGTCAAAGAAAATAGACCACTTAAATGCAAAACTGTTCAGTGGGAATAAGAAAAAAAATCAGATGCAATCTCGGTTTCTTATGTATAGGGTATATGTTGATATTGAGAGGTTTCTAAATGTCATATTCAATGCAGGGTGTTTTGCTTTTGCAGTTTTGCATTTAAGTTTGTTAAACTCCAGCCATTTATTCTAATGTGTAATACTAACCCATGCTCCAGTCTATTATTAGGGAAAAAAAATATTTTCAAAAGTCTCTACTATAAACCAAGTAGAATATACTCCTGCCCATTATTCTTACTTAAAGGAATGGGAACCATTTATCTGGAAAATCTTCAGTGTCCAAAGAGTTGGTGCAGTTTTCAGTTCTATGTGTTTAACTGCATTTTCAGTGAAATTCTATAGTGAGGACTACAGAGCTTAGTATCCCAATGACCATCACAAAGCTCTCAATTCTATTGTTTTCCTGGATGCTATTGCTTTCCTGAAGCATCAGAAAAAATAATGGACTAATTCTTCTGAATCACTGCACCCTTATCCCAGTTCAGTTCTAATAGTATTGACTACAATCTAAGCATTTTTGCTTCACTCAACACAGCTCTTAAAGAGCTTTCCCTTTTGAAGGCATACTCTCTGTGGGTGGTCAATACCCTTATGAAATTGTCAGACTTGAAAGTAAGATGGATTGTTACTGGAACATTAAGTAGGACAGAGAGCAGATGAAATTTAAATACAAGGTTGCAGCTGTTCATAAGCTCAAAAACTTAAATTAGTTCAGCCGTACTGCTAAACTCCAGTAAGAAACAAACTGAGAAGTGAGTTGATTTACTCATTTCCCTAATAGGAGAAAAATGCATTGAAAATATAAATTGAAACCTTGCCATCCTAAATGATCCCTTCCCCAATCAACCCTTTTAAGCTATTTGTTTGTTTGGTTTTTTTTTACAATCTGTCAAGGACGAATAAGGAACCTTAAATCCAGACAGCATTTCTTTATATTCTCCATCCTTGCAACTTCTGACAAAATGACCGTCTTGTTCTTAGCTATCTCTTCCTTGGCACCCCTTAGCTCTTCAAATATCTTATTTTTTTCTTTCTTTATCTCCAATTTTGTCTTTCTACTAGTTCTCTTTTTTTTCTTCTGATTTATTTTATTGAAGTATAGTTGATTTACAATGCTATGTTAATTACTGCTGTACAACAGGGTGATTCAGATATGTGTGTGTGTGTGTGTATATATATATGTTATTTTTAAATATTCTTTTCCATTATGGTTTATTACAGGATATTGAATATAGTTTGCTGTGTCATACAGCAGGACCTGTTGTTTACCCATTCTGTATCTACTGTAGAATTCCTAAAGGTTATAGTCTTCTTTCTTTATCCGATTTCTTAGATTGATCAGCTATTCTCGCCATTTCAGTGGTCACTTATGTGCTCACTATAAAGCCTGCAGTTTCTACTCAAACTTTTACCCTTAACTTATTTCCAGTTATTCACAGAATGTGTCTAATCAGGTGGTCAGGTTTGTAAGTCAAGCTTGAGAGTATGTGATCATCAGAAATGAGTCCCTGGTCATCTTCTCGTTTTTGTTGATAGCTCCTGTGTTATCCTGCTTCCCTGAGCAACATCATTTGCAGTCACCTCTATTGCATCTCTTTCTAGCCCCGCACCTGTTTAGCTAAGACCTAATATGCATTCTCCTTAAAGGTCCTGTTGGTTTCTCTGTTCCCACATCTTATGAGCACCACTCTACTTTTGCATTTTCTTGAATTTATCTGATTGTAATCATAAACTGTTCACTGTTTTTTCTTCTGACTTCTTTTGTTAATAATTATTTAAGATTCAGCAGTGATGCATAGAAGTAACTCATCTCTTACCTTTTGAAGTACCACTTTTAGTTTATTCATTCATCTTTTTTCTGAGTGTTTAGGTTCTTTCTGGATTTTCACTATTGAAAATAAAGCTGCTACCAACAAACAAAAAACTTTGGGCCATCACCACTTCATTTCTCATTTTTAACATTTGATCACCTGTTTCCTGAATGTCACCACTTTATCTCATGCTGGTGTCCAGGTTCTAAATACAGTCTTATTTACTATTAATATGTATTCTTTTTGTTTACAATCTATATTGGCTTCTTTTTACATCTGGAACAAATTTACAACCCTCCATCCAGGCTCGGGGCTTCTCGAATGGCTCAGTGGTAAAGAATCCACTTGCCAATGTAGGAGACGCAGGCTCAATCCCTGGGTAGGGAGGAAAAGGCAACCCATTCTAGTATTCTTGCCTGGGAAATCCCAGGAGGAGCCTGGTGGGCTACAGTCCACTGGATTGCAAAGAGTAGGACAACACTGAGCTGAGCACAGCATCCAGCCTCAAGGACCTGTATGAATAGACTCCATTTTACATCTTCAACTGAAAGCATTTTGCCTCTGCTCAACACTAACGGCCAGTTTTGACCCCTGGTAAGCTGACATTTATCTTGACTTCTGGTCTCCTTCCTCCTGTCTCTGCTAATGACGATCCTTCTCATCCTTAACACTCACAAGATTGCCCCCTCCGTGGAGTTTGCCTGAACCGACACCAGCCTGCAACGATTTTGCTCGGATTCCAAATTGCCTCAGAATGACACCAACATCCTTCAGCTCTCAATAAATTATATAGATTGCTTCCAAATTGTTTTCTAATTTATCATGAATATATGAATTTCCTCTCAAACAAGATTTAACATTCCTGAAGAGGAGGAACTGTGAATTGTACCATTTAAAAAGTGTGAATTCTACCATTGAATTTAAAAATAACTATTCCTCATTTCTGGGATGTTTCCCCAATTCAGTTATTTCTAATCCCTGTGTGAGTATCAGAGAAACTAGATCTTTAATGGCATAATCAGATCCCATGTCAAATAAATGACATTAAGAGTGTTATTAATATAATTCCGTATTCCCAGAGATGTTCTGGAAGGTTTATATGTACTCTCATTTATTATAAATACATTGAAGCATGCTAAAATGAAAAAGGTTGAATAAAAATGAATTTCAAATGACATAAAAAATATGTTCCATAAATGTAAGAATCAATGTCTGCATTCTCATGTAACTGAAAGTAAATACATAGAGCACCTCTAATCCTACTGTGTAAATCACACTTTGAACTCATTTTGTGTTTTTCCGTCCCCAACAATTGTATACCTGTAGAACAGACTTGAACATTTCCCCACGATAATATAGCTAATGAATTTTAGACATCTAGCACACATTTGGAAAAATACAAAAGCAGACGTTGTTTGCCTCTTGTTCCTTGTAGGACCTATCAGTTATTTGGAGGTTCCAAATTAAGTGCCAATGTATGCAAAAACTTTTGCCACTAGCAATTTCATTTCTGTGTATGTGTTTTCAGTTGTATCCAACTCTTTGCAACACGGTGGACTGTAGCCCACTGGGCTATTATGTCCATGAAATTTTCCAGGCAAAAACATGAGTGGGTTGCCATTTCCTACTCTAGAGGATCTTCCCAACCCAGGTATCGCACCTGTGTCTCCTGTAACTCCTGCTTTGGTCAACAGATTCTTCCTGCTGAGCCACCTGGGAAGCCCACAGTCTACATCATATAAAATTCATTGACATTTGTATTTGTGATTTTATGAAACTGATAATCCTACATGAAGTGGTTTTGTGAACATGAGGAAAGCTTTGGTTCTTATTTGGTCTTACTTCTACAATTGATTTGTATTAAGCATTTGATAAATGCTTAATCAGAAGAAAAAAGCAGGCTATAGGTTAAAATAGCAACACAAGTCAGTCGCACATAATACAAACCTCTCCCTGAGGTATCATTAAAACTTTTGAAATACTTTTATCATTTTTTACCCCTTAAAATATATATAATATGCATAGAGGAAAGTATGTTTATTGCTTATAAAATACCAATAAAGAAGCATAAAATATAACATTTTAAGTGTTGGAAGGAAAAAAGGCTCATTAATCCTGTATACATTTTTGAGAAGTTAAAACAATAGATTTTAGCAGATTGCAAGAAAGTTTTTAAACTGGAGACCCTACAAAGAAAATGCCACCACCTATAAATGTCTAACACGTTTGGCTAATGAGACGATCTCAGTTAATCAAACATGAGTGTTGGTCTCATTACCAATGTCAAAGCTCCTGATGACATAGTAACATCACCCTTTAATCTAAGCTTATAAATGGACTGGTCATCAGATTAAGAAGTAACACATCGTACCCTAAATATGTAAGGGCTGAGGAGACAGACAAAAGCATTGTTGTTCAGGAGCTAAGTCATGTTTGACTCTTTGGGACAAAAGCATTGGGGTGGCTCTAATTTTGTCAAATGTCAGTGCCATGGAGACCTCCCTGTGACATGCTCAGGCTCCACACAGGCAGATCCTCATTTACAGGCCTGGCATGACTGGCTTCACCAAAATAGTTATCCACTATTTGCTGGCAGCCGATAAACCCATCAAAAGGTAACCAATAAGTAAGAACTTATTTGAAGAGTGACATTATCTTACTCCTGTCAGAGAGTATGAGCCAAATAGTCATGGGTTTATCGTATTTACAAAGAGAAGGGGGTTGGAAGTCGAACTTTTTTTTAGGGTTAAAATCCTTAATCCAAAGCTGCAGAAGAAGATTTGATGTTTCGTAAATGGGTAGTTTTTATCTGGGATCTGGTTAGGAGCTTTGCCAAGTCAACAGTCACCAAGTCAGTGGCAGTTTTTAAAAAAGAGAAAAAATAGAACTTTCCTCAGTTGAAGATAGAATGATCTGTCAGAATTCACAGATGCCAAAAACTAGGTGACTGAGGATCATTTGCATCTAATTACAGGCATCTCTCGTTTGTAAGTCAGGCATCTTTATACCCTCAGTTGCAAACAGGGCTGATGTCCACAAACATGAAACCAATTAGAAAATTCATTCACTAGAGTCATTTGTACAATTCTATTGTCAACTTTAATCACTTGTTTCAATTGATATCTCCTTTAGAAAGTCAATCCACAAATATTTATTTACTCAATGAGAATATTGTATGGGGCTCTCTTCTGCTTGACCTATAGTGTAATTTCTAATAACACACTCATTTCATCCTAATAAGTGAGAGGTTAGGCTTCACATAGCAACAAGAGCCGTTAAATTAATAAATGCTTATTAACTGTGTTAGATTTCATTCCCTGTCAGTGGAGTCAGTGGAAATAAGGTGGATGCATTTTGCAAGTGGGTTTCGATCTGGCTACTCTGTGACCTTCAGGGAGAGCCTAAAAAAAAAATGACCATTTTTACAAATTTTGACATTTAAAGAGGTTTAAGTCATTCCTGAAAGAAAATAATAAATGTCCTTTCTGAATCAAACTATAAATAGGATCCCAATTAATTAATTTATTATTAGCTATTCTACTTGGAAATATCAACTCAGCACACACAGCCATGCAGCAAAGTCTAAACATCATTTACTACACACTCATCTTCCCAGTATTTTGTTCCTGCCTATGTGACATTCCCTATCAGACTATATTCTTTATATTTGCTCTAGTGGGCGGGCTATGTGTGTGTGTGTTTCTATGCCTACTTCAAACTCTCATTTATTTAATCATGACCCCATAGCAAAATCTGTTACATACCTCTGTTTTCTTTGGCTTGTTTAAACGTGGTTTTTCTTCATAAGCTCGCTTCTTGACCTTCTCACTGCACAACTGTATTTCTGTTATTATTCCTGCTGTGTTGAAAATGTAAGCAGCATGGAAAGGAGTATACTCTTCACTAGACTCCCCTCCCTCTTCTACTTAGAGCCAAATTCTGGATCAAGGGAATATTGAGCAGGAAAGACACCAAGCTTTGAACTTGGGGAGATGAAGTGAGTGATTTGTTAGTGAACTTTTAAAAAACTAGTCTTTTTTTTTAATTTCACTCAATCTAAAATCTAGAGAATTAGTTCAGGACTTTTTTTTTTCCACTTTTATGAAAATGACCTAAGGCAAGTCACTTAATCCCTGTAGACCTCGATTTCATTGCCTATAAAATGAAAGTATTGAATAAGCTCATTGTGATCCCTTTTAAAATTAAAATTCATCTTTCTGAACTATCACACAAGGATTTTTAAAAGAACAGAAAAGTTTCACTGACATGGAGAACAGTGTTCTCAAAAACACCCTGATATTTCTGATAATTAAATTTTAGCTTGTTTTTCATCTCAAAAAAAAAAATGGCAAGTTCCAACTTTGCCCCAGACATATCTCAAAACCAGATGGGAAAATATTGTGTGAACACTCTGGAGCCCTGGAGCATGCGAAATACACCCGTGAAGGTCCTTTCGAAGGTCCGAGAGGCCTGGGTTGTCTCTTTCAAAGTGAGCAAGTTAACTGGATGCTGAAATGAGTGGAAGACTAAGATTTATGGTTTCCAGCTCCTGTTCTTCACTGCCCCAGCAGCTGAGTTTGGCTTTCCAGAGAAGTGTGGTCTCTAAACAGACACCATCTGATCAGGTCCTCTGCTGGATTCAGCCTGCATGTCCTGGATTCTCCTCCATGTCAAAGGACCCTGCCTGGTGGTAATAATTTGTGGGTCACAGACCTGTTGGATGATGAGTTCCAACTGTTAAACACCACGCCCATGTCCATAATGGGGAAACACTCTTCCTGGAAGTAATCTTTCAGAAACGCAAATTCCTGCTAACCCACCTTGGGCAGCTTTTGTTCTTCTCCAGGACTCCTTCTTTCACCCTGATATCCTCCTCCTGAAAAGTTCTTATTCCTCCAGAGGGTTTCACTTTAAGCTCATGGTTGCTTCTCTCTTTCAGCCTGCCAGTGTCAACGCTGCTAAACTATTCTTAACTAGTTTTGAACCCACATCTGTAGCCTAGGATTTCAATGTACAGAATTCAGCATTTCAAACAAATTATTTTGACACACATGAAATGTTTAAGCGGAATGGTTCTTCCCAGCGTCTCCCGATATTCTCCCCATTTTTCCCATAGACCTCTTTCAGCTTTGACACAAATATTAGTTCAGTTCAGTTCAATTGCTCAGTCAGATATGCAACCCCATAGACTGTAGCACGCAGGGCTTGCCTTTCCATCACCAACTCCCAGAGCTTGTTCAAACTCAAATCCATTGAGTCAGTGATGCCATCCAACCATCTCATTCTCTGTTGTCCCCTTCTCCTCCTGCCCTCAATCTTTCCCAGCATCAGGGTCTTTTCCAATGTGTCGGTTCTTCACATCAGGTGGCCAAAGTATTAGTAGTAAGATACTAAAGAACAGGGGATGCATTATTAGTCAAAAGAAGAGCTCCTCCATCATTATTCTTGGCTAAGTGAGTCCAGTAACATAATTATAAGCAACTATGTCCTATTCATCTCTTCTGAGCTAATTTCATAGCAACCAAACATATATCACATCCGCGTTTAAACTTAGCATTCCTATGATACTGATTCTGTGTTAAAATTCAGAAGCATCTTAGTTTTCTCATGGCTTCGCTTGTGCTTCAAGAACAAAATTCATAACTTTGAGGACTTTGATTCTTAGAGTTGACCATCTAAATCTGAAAATATCAAGGTCACTGGAGACATTGAGTATAACCTTCTTTCAAGTGTTTGAAGAAGCACTACTGGACAAGAAAAACATCTGTGCTAGTCAAATATTGGCCACATTCCATGCTACACAGATATCACTACATTTTTGTAAAGAACATATTTAGTAACCATATTGATGTTGGCATATTCTAATGTTTTAATGTGTGCATGCTCAGTCATGTCCAACTCTTTTGTGACCCCATGGACTATAGCCCACCAGACTGCTCTGTCCATGGGATTTCCCAGGCAAGAATTCTGGAGTAGGATGCCATTTCCTCCTCCAGGGGATCTTCCTGACCCAGGGATCAAAACCATGTCTCCCGCATCTCCCTCATTAGCAAGTAGAGTCTTTATCACTCAACCACCTGGGACACTCTAGTGTTTTCAGCATTATCCCAGTGATGAAATCTATTCATTCTTTTCCCAACTTTCATCTTTTATCTTACCTTAGTCAATAAGCATATGGTTATATTTTCATCAAAAAAGGGCTTACAAGACTTTCCCTGACCTTGCACACACTTCTGTCAAAATACTTACCAAAATTATCATTATATTAGATCAACTTAGTGGCCGTATGACTCACCAACAATTCTGTTTCTCTAAAAGTACAGTCAGTGACTGAGGATCCATTAGAAATTTGTCCTTCCTCTGATTTCAGCTGATAAAATCAAGTAAAGCAACTTCATTTTCTTCATGCAATCCAAGTTCACTGAAAAGAGAAAATGGAAAAGGAAGTTTGTATGAAAAATATTCAGTGATCCAGCATCACTTGTTTTTAAATATAATCTTTGAAAAAGCAACAGTAGATAAGCCAGTTTGTTTATGGTTAAAGCCACGCACTCATACACACACACATACATGCAGTTTTATGTGGCAGTTTTATCAATGGCTAATATAATTCCAATGCCTCAATTGAGGTTTTTCACTTTTTTTTTTTTTACATTTTTCTCACCTCTGCAATAGTTCATCTAAAGAAAAGAAAGAAAGAAAGTGAAGTCGATCAGTCATGTCTGACTCTTTGCGACCCCATGGACTGTAGCCCACCAGGCTCCTTCATCCATGGAATTTTCTAGGCAAGAGTACTGGAGTGGGTTGCCATTCCTTCCCCAGGGGATCTTCCTGACCCAGGGATTGAACCTGGGTCTCCCGCATTGTGGGCAGATGCTTTACCATCTGAGCCACCAGGGAATCCCTAATTTTATCTAAAGCCTGTTGATATTTTATTTTTTTCCACCCATTAAATTTCTTTGTATTAACAAGAAAAGAAGGAGAAAGGTCTATGACATATCATCTTTTCTTACACAAGTCTTCATAATCGTTAGATATTTTCTAGTTCCATAGAAATCTATCTTGCTATAGATTCCAATCAGGAGACTCAAAACTCAACTCATTCAGCTTGTTGGCAATCTTCTTTCTTAATAGAGATGTCTAAAGGTTTTCATATAACCCAAATGATGTAAGACAGACTTATTACTAAATTTCTGTTGGGGAAATAAATATTCTTTGTGGTACAGTTGAGCTGTGTTTAGTCGCTCAGTCATGTCTGACTCTTTGTGACCTCATGGACTGCAGCCCACCAGGCTCCTCTGTCTATGGGGATTCTCCAGGCAAAAATACTGGAGTGGGTTGCCATGCCCTCCTCCAGCGGATTTTCCCAACCCAAGGATCGAACCTGGGTCTGCTGCATTGCAGGTGGATTCTTTACAGACTGAGCCATCAAGGAGGCCAACTCTTTGTGGTAATCCTACTTTAATATTTTTCATAGGCCCTGTCTATACAGTTCCAAGTGCCCAAACTTGGCTTATAATAATATTTCAAAATAGTCACTACTAAATATATTTTATTTGCATATGTTCAATACAAGTAGTGTTTTCAAGTCACCTGAAATGACTTATTTTGTTGTTTACTGATTCAAGTTCAGTTCAGTTCAGTTGCTCAGTCATGTCCGACTCTCTGCGACCCCATGAATCGCAGCACACCAGGCTTCCCTGTCCATCACCGACTCCCGGAGTCCACTCAGACTCACGTCCATTGAGTCTGTGATGCCATCCAGCCATATCATCCTCTGTCGTCCCCTTCTCCTCCTGCCCCCAATCCCTCCCAGCATCAGGGTCTTTTCCATGAGTCAACTCTTCGCATGAGGTGGCCAAAGTACTGGAGCTTCAGTTTTAGCATCATTCCTTCCAAAGAAATCCCAGGGTTGATCTCCTTCAGAATGGACTGGTTGGATCTCCTTGCAGTCCAAGGGACTCTCAAGAGTCTTCTCCAACACCACAGTTCAAAAGCATCAATTCTTCTGCGCTCAGCCTTCCTCAAAGTCCAACTCTCACATCCATACATGACCACAGGAAAAACCATAGCCTTGACTAGACGGACCTTAGTCGGCAAAGTAATGTCTCTGCTTTTGAATATACTATCTAGGTTGGTCACAACTTTTCTTCCAAGAAGTAAGCGTCTTTTAATTTCATGGCTGCAGTCACCATCTGCAGTGATTTTGGAGCCCCCCAAAACAAAATCTGACACTGTTTCTACTGTTTCCCCATCTATTTCCCATGAAGTGATGGGACCAGATGCCATGATCTTCGTTTTCTGAATGTTGAGCTTTAAGTCAACTTTTTCACTCTCCTCTTTCACTTTCAACAAGAGGCTTTTTAGCTTCTCTTCACTTTCTGCCATAAGGGTGGTGTCATCTGCATATCTGAGGTTATTGGTATTTCTCCCAGCAATCTTGATTCCAGCTTTGGCTTCTTCCAGTCCAGCGTTTCTCATGATGTACTCTGCATATAAGTTAAATAAACAGAGTGACATCCATACATGACTACTGGAAAAACCATAGCCTTGACTAGACATTGCCAAAAAAGTGATGTAGCAACTTATTACTTTCACAGTATTATTTATTGTGAGATTTGGTTTTCTACATGTTTAAATATCTATGCTGAATAATTTCAAAGATTTGATATAAAAATAATGCAAGTTATGTGGCTATTATTTTTCTAAGAAAATAATTAGAAATCTGTGAAATTTTCATAAGTCCCTTTTTACACTGTTTCTATTCATCTCATAATAATTATTATTTTTGTTTAATTGAAATACAGTTGATTTACAATACCTATATTAGTTTCAGCTGTCTTACATAGCGATTCATATTTTAGTGATTTTTCTCCAGTTATTACAAATAATGGATATATTTCCCTGTGCTGTACAATATATCCTTGTAGCTTATTAATTTTATATGTAGTAGTTTGTATGTCTTACTTTCCTAGCCCTCTCTTGCCCCTCCCCCCTCCCTCTCCCTACTGGTAACCACTAGTTTGTTCTCAGTATCTATAGGTCTATTTCTGTTTTATAATATACATTCCTTTGTTTTATTTGTTTGATTTTGTGTATAATGATAACGTAGACTACTTGTCTCTCTGTCTGACTTCACTAAGCATAGTACTTTAAGTTCATCCATGTTATTGCAACTAGTCCCAGGCTTTTTGTTTCCTAGGAGTACTTTTATTACAAGTTCACTTTTACTACTAGCAATCAGTCTGTTCAAATTGCCTGTTTCTTCTTAATTCAGTCTAGGTAGATTGTATCTTTCTATAAATTTGTTCATTTCTTCTAGGTTGTTCAGTCTGTAGGCATATAACTGTTGGTAGTATTTTCTTATGATTATTTGTATCTCTGTGGTATCAGTTGTTATTTCTCCTCTTTTATTTATTATTCTGTTTAATTGGATCCTCTACCTTTTATTTTTGATAAGCCTGACTAAAGGTTTATGAATTTTATCTTTTTTAAGAAACAGGTATTAGTTTCATTGATCTTTATTCTATTGTTTTGGGGGAGGGGGTTTATTTCCTCTGTAATTTCTATTGTTCCCTACCTTCTGTTGGCTTTGGACTTTGTTTGTTCTTGTTTTTCTAATTCCCTGAGATGGTGAGTTGAGTTGTTTATTTGAGATTTTTCTCGTTTTTCAAGGTAGGACTGTATCACTGAAAACTTCCCTGTCTGGGTCACTTTTACTATATCCCATAGATTTTGGACAGTTATGTTTCCATTTTCATTTATTTCATTTATTTATGATTTCCTCTTGGATTTCTCATTTATCCATGGTTTGTTTTTAATAGTGCATTGTTTAGTAATGACGTGCTTGTGCTTTCCAAATTTTTATTTTATTTGACTGAAATTGCTAGATTTATTAGAAGACTAATCCTAGGTCTGCGTGGTATCTTAACAGTGAGAAATTAGGTATTGAGGAACATATATGTGTCTTTAAAACAGGTAGAGAAATTCTATTTTCCCTTTAGTAGTCATTTGCTTACAGATTCAAAAAAAGAACATTTAATAACTATCAGAATTAGAGAAATACATAAATAAAAATATAGGGTAAAGTGTATAAGAGAAAAATAACAAAATTCTTTAAACAAATTTTAGTCAATTCCTTTTCTTTGTATGTAGGATTCTAATGGTATTTCATCAATGGCCCTGCATATTTTGTTAGAATAAAACCTTATTTTTTTCCCCCACTGACCTTTTAAAACATTTAGAACAAGTTTTCCAACTTTTCATTTTATAGTGGTTATATTATTTATTCCTATAATTAATTTAGCTAAGAGATGTCCTTACACACTCACAGTTTTATGAAAATAACAACTATCATGTAGAAATTTTTCATATTTTATCACAACCTAAATATGTTTATCTTCAAAATCTGAGAAAGATTCTAATCATCATTGATTTATGATAACATTTTAAAGAAGCCTCTGTTTTACCAATGCAAAATTATTTAAGCATTTTAAATTAATTCAAATTTAAATTTATTGGATAAAATTTTCCCATTAGAAGTCATAATTGATTAAAAATATATACCATTTTCTATCATTTTTCCTCATTCTCATCTTTCCAAAATTCATAAAAATCTAAAGGAAAATAATTTTGAGCCCAAGGTGTGTTATAATAGTGTCATGGTTAGAAACTAGCATTTTCTTTCAAACATTGTATATAAATGGTTCATGGTATTTCACTGAGCAAACCAAATGTTCAGCAGTTCCAATAGGTGTACTTGTTATTTGTTTCTCATTCAAGATATGTATCTCCATTGCCCAACAGACAAATCCAGAGATTAAAATTTTAGTCTCTGCTTGAAACTAAACCTCTTGCAATATACTCTTGAAGGCTCCAAGTCCCTTGAGTCCTCTTTTCCTTCAGTGCAATTCAATAAATTCAATTCCACAGGCATTAATTGGGCTTCTGCTCTGTGTAAAGCACTCAGTGTGAAGCACAGCCAGGAATCAGCTTCAGTCCTTCTCCTCCAATATTTCAGCACACGAGAGATGTGCTCCCTTTTTTACCCCTGGAGAACCAAAGCTGCCTGTAGTATCACTGGGAACAGAATTATAACATCTGGATGTTGCTAGCTTTTTTTATTCTCTTTCAAGTGGCAAATCACCGCCCTGAGTGTGCACCTATTTCTGCCTGAGTTTTTGTGCACCTGCCCATGTATACACATACATAGTTGTTTCATCAGATGCTCCAAGGCAAGTGGGCATTTAGGAAATGTTCTTTCAAATAGTTCTTTTCTTTTAGTTCACCAGATATTTCTCATTTCTCTGGTCATGAAGATTCATTCGAAGCACTCCCCTCACAGGTTGGGATTAATAAATACACACTACTATATATAAAATAGATAACCAAAAAGGACCTACTATATAGCACAGGGAACTCTACTCAATATTTTGTAATAATCTACAAAGGAAAAGAACTCCAAAGTGAATATATGCATAACTGAATCACTATTTTGTATACCTGAAACTAACACAACCTTGTAAATCAGCTATGCTTCAATAAGAAAAAAATTAATCAAACAAAACACTTTCCTAATATATCAGCACAATGAAAAGTAACTTTCAATAATTTGGAAAAACAACCCCAAAACACTCTATATACAATGACTAGTTGGACTAAAGAAGAAAAAAGAGTAAAAATTAAAAGTATCAGATGCCCTCAAAGCAATACTAGGGTTGACGTTCTTACAGCCTGAAAATTAAGATGTTTTCTAAATATTATTATTGCTCAGTAGCATAGTAGAAAACTGATTTGAGTTAAGCTTGCCATGACTGTATCACTTTTGCCCATGGTTTTATTAGGGGCTTCCTGGTGGCTCAGTGGTAAAGAATCTGATTGCCAGTGTAGGAGAGGCAGGAGGTGTTGGATCCCTGGATCAGAAGATCCCTTCAAGGAGGAAATGGCACCCCACTCCGGCATTCTTGCCTGGAAAATTCCATGGATAGAGGAGCCTGGTGGGCGACAATCCACAGGGTCACAAAGAGTCAGACGTGACTAAGCACGCACACGTGGCATGGCATTATTTAGGGTGTATAAAATGAACAGTGCCAATAGAATCTTTCATATTCCACTTAGTTGAGTGCAACTTGGGATATTCACTTGAAATATAAGTAGGTTTTGATTCTCATAATATTCCAAAATGGTGGACAGGTAGCTCATGACCAAGGCATTGCTTTTTGGGCACTGACACTGTTCAGGGAGGGAGGCTTTGCCAGGAGAACTGGGCAACAACTCTCATCTGAGTGCAGAGAGGACCAGGGATGCTGAGTTGAAGCATACATACCTTCCCAACCATGACAAAGACAGGAAGCTATTTGACACTCAGCTTCCCTTCAAATCACAGCCCATCTGTAATCAAGAAACTTGTACTGTTGAGACAGGTCACCTATATTTTCTCCCTCTGTGCCAAAAATATGTAAAACTCCCTGTAACAATAACTCAAAATTGCGAGACGGGACAGAATGCCTGAGCTGCAGTAACCTGGTGAGCTTACTCATTAAGTGACCCCCATCTGCCATGGACATCATCCTACTAAGAATCTGGAAACAAATTTTAGAATTCCTTGGCTGCCAAGAAAATAAAATGGGAAAGAAAAAAAAAAAAAACTCTTCAGCTTTTCCCCTGGGGCCACCCAGAATATGATCTACTTTTGAGGCTAAATTCAATATTTGATTTCCCAAATGAAAGGAAGAGGAATCAGTGTTAGCCAAAACAGTTCTTTAGATGAGCCACCCGTGCTATGAGAATTATTTTCGAGATTCCCCATGAAATTCACGCATTAGGTGGTAAGAGCCTACAGCTTTATGGTCTGTCTCCCACGGTATGTGCACTATACGTTTTGCAGATAGTTAGCAAAAATACTCACAGCTGAATGCTCCTCACACACCCCTCACGTCAGCACCACATTTGCACTCTCTTTCCAGCTGCCCGCTATATTTAAAATCAAGGAATTTTACCACAATGTTTCCCCACTTTGGGATCTTGTTTAGTGTAAAGTCATGAATTAAAATCTAAAACACCACCGAAAATACTGGTTATGTCAGAGCCATCCAATTATTACTATGATGTGAATTTTTGTGTGTTTCCACCAATTTTTCACATCCTTCATGCCCCCAAAACAAACTGCAAGGGGATCATTATAGCATTTCTTTTTTCCCTCCGTGAGCTAATGGGAATTCTCACTCATAGGAGTTAGATAATATGTAACAAAGAAGCATACCACAGGACTGGATAATTTTCATCAAATGTGAGCCATATGATGCCAGACAGAAACGTATGGCTTGGCATAAAAATCTGCAAGTCCATATGTTCTGGATAAAGAGGTAAATGTATGTATGTGCCTATGTGAGTGAGTGTGTGTGTGTGTACACATACACGCACAACGCACACATATATATTTAATTTGAATATGCTGTCATTTCTTAAAGTCCCAAATGTTTCACTTCTTCCTTCATTTTTGACAGCTTAGATCTGCTTGATGTTTAGGGACTAACATAGATTTTCATGACCACATGCATCAAGTCACTCTCCACTGTGAAAGAGAAGCGGTCCCTGTGAGTCATAACTAAAAAGTGAATGGACTTTAAAAAGCAGCTGTGGCCAAAAAGTAAAAAAATTTTAAAAAGGAAACAAGGTGGGGGAGGACAGGAAAAAAGGAAAAAAAAATAGTGATTATTAATTATTAAAAAGTTATCCTCAAATGTAGCCATCCTCAGTTTCTGTCAATGTCATTGGTTTCCAAGCCCTGCGCCCTTGCTGTATTATTCAGGTACACTTGCATTTAGGGACTTAAAGCATGTGCTCCAAGAGAACAGAGGAGTCTTCAGATGATATGGTGTGATAGAATGAAGATTAATTAAAAGTCGTCATTCATATAGACTATTTAAGAGCATTTTGTTTTACAATAGGTATTAATCTTAGCATACCTGCATGAATGTAACTTCTGAACTTGAAATTCTTGGAAAAGTTCTATGTCTTTTCAGTTTGGTTGCTTTATCCCATTAGTGGTCTCTTACTGAGAACAACCAGAGCACCTAAAACACTATTGATCTGAAAATGCATAACCTCAGAGAACAAGGGGCCTTCCTTGCCTATGAGGATGTGGCCATCAGGCCACACTATAGGTTTTCTTCCTTCTGCACCTGCCACTCTTTCTTCCCTTGCTAAAGACTCATGCCCACCCCCCAACCCCTGTTTTTTTTCATTCTATACTCAAGTCCTTGATGATTTCAACCAATTCCTTGATCTTAAATGCCATGTCTATAAGATGTGCATGTTAAGTTGCTCCAGTCATGTCCAACTCTTTGTGATCCCAAGGACTGTAGCCCCCCAGGCTCCCTTGCCCATGGGCAAGAATACTAGAGTGGGTTGCCATTTCCCCCTTCAGGGATCTTCCTGACCCAGGGATTGAATCCATGTCTCCTGTGGCTCCTGCACTACAGGTGGATTCTTTACCATTGAGCCATAAGGATTTCCAAATTTTCATCTCCGGTCACAATCAATGCCTTGAACACGAGACTTACATATGCTGCTGTGCACTGCGCTCAGTCTATCTGACTCTTTGCAACCCCATGGACTGGAGACTGCCAGGCATATTTGTCCATGGAAATCTCCCGGCAAGAACACTGGAATGGGTTGCCATTTCCTCTTCCAGGGGCTAGACTTACACGTAACTGTCTATTCAACATGTCCTCACAGTGCTTTTTGAACATCTAAAACTTCCCATGTCTAGAACTGAACTCTTGCTATCCATTTCCACCCTCCCTCCAAGCTCTTGACACTCATCCAATGTGTCAATCTTGCCACTATCCAGCCAGCTTCTTTGGTCAAAACCTGAGAGTCATCGTTTGCTCTTCTCATTAGCATACACCCTACACCCATCAGCAAAGCCAACTGCTCTAATAATATGACCTTCTCACCCTGTCCACCCTCACCAACTCTAGTCCTCACATGGTCAACGGCAACACCCTCCTGATGAGTCTCCTGCTTCCCTGGCCTCTGTTCCACAGAGCAGCCTCTCAGGACAAAGGAGATCATGTAAATTATGTGATTGAAATATTCTAGGATTTTCTGATTACATCGGAGACCTAAGTGCTCACAGATGGCCTCCAAGGCCCAGCATGGTGTGACCTTCCCCTGATAAACTCTCCCCCTCTCCATCTCCCCTCACTGGTGGTGGGGAGAACTTAGCAACTAAGTTCTCTTGACCCCATGGACTGTAGGCTGCCAGGCTCCTCTATCCATGGGATTCTCCAGGCAAGAATGCTGGAGTGAGTTGCCATCCCTCACTGGAATCCTTGGCCACTTGTCAGAGCACTGGGTAATCTCCCCTGCAGGGTCCACCCATGCTGCCAGCAATTCTCTCCCATCATGAGCTTTCTTAGCACTCTCTCTCACTTCATTCAAGCCTCTCCTTGAATACCATTTCTTTACTCTACCATATATAAAGTAGCACATGCCTCCAGTTTTTCTTGAGCCCTTTGCCTAGCTTTATCACATATATAATCCCTGAAATAACATTGTACATTTTTTTTTTTTAGTATTTATTTGTTTCCTCTACCAGTATGTAAACTCCATTAGAGCAAAGAACTAGGTTTGCTTTGTTTGCATTATAAATACCAAATATTGAGAATAGTGCCAGGTACAGAGTAGGTGTCTAATAAATATGTATTAAGTAAATGACTTGTAGTTTTCATTCATGCCTTCCACCCAGTGAGGCTATCATATGTGAGAGCTCAATTCAAAAGAATTTCTTAACTTTAAACATGGGAAGGATAATAATAATGTTTATCATTTACTATGGGCTCACTCAGAGAAGGCAATGGCACCCCACTCCAGTACTCTTGCCTAGAAATTTCCTTGGACGGAGGAGCCTGGTAGGCTGTAGTCCATGGGGTCGCTAAGAGTCAGACATGACTGAGTGACTTTACTTTCACTTTTCCCTTTCCTGCATTGGAGAAGGAAATAGAACTCACTCCAGTGTTCTTGCCTGGAGAATCCCAGGGACGGGGGAGCCTGGTGGGCTGCTGTCTCTGGGGTCGCACAGAGTCGGGCACGACTGAAGCGACTTAGCAGCAGCAGCATGGGCTCACTATGTAGCAGATGATGTGCTAAGTATTTATTATTTATTTACTTTTCTTAATCCTCATAAGAAAATTATCTGGGATTACTTCCACTTTTGAGATAAGAGATCAGAAGTATGGGCTTCACAGTTAATAAGTGACAAAGCAGAGATCAAATCTCAAGGCTTCCCAAGGCTGCACAGACCATGTGCTCTTAAGTTTCATACTTCACCTTGAAGTCTAAACTCAAATGTCTGCAAAGGCCAATCGTATTGAGAATCAGGGTTACAGGTTGGAAGCCATTCAATGACCTCCTTGCTTTCTTTTGTCAACTCACTTTTGATAGAGATCTGGGTACAGATCTCTGCCATTAAAAAAATAAAAAGGCAGTTAAGGGACTTCCCTGGTGGTCCAGTGGTTGATTCCACTGCAGGAGGCATGAGTTCGATCTCTGTTCGGAGACTAAGACCCCACATGATCTTAGTGATACAGCCAAAAAACTAAAAACAAAACAACAACAACAAAAAAAACCTCAGTCATGAATTCCTGATGATGCTTCAAAGTAGAAGTGTATCAGAGAGCAGGACAGCTCACATCCTAAAGTGAGAAGCCACTCTCAACCCCAGCCAACTGTTGCCATGACGGAGAATGAATCCAGAGTCATCAGATCTTCTAGTTCATCTAAAGAAACTAGAAATTCCAAGAAATTTCCCAAAGTTTTAAATGTTAGGTAAACGCTGTCATCCCCGTTCTTCTCCTGCCTTCAGTCTTTTCCAGCATCAGGGCTCGGCAGAGGATGAGGTGGTTGGATGGCATCACCAACTCAATGGACATGAGTTTGAGCAAACTCCAGGAGGCAGTGAGGACAAGGGAGCCTGGCATGCTGCAGTCCATGGCGTCGCAAGGAGTCAGACAAAACTTAGCAGCCAACAACAAACATTGTCAAGCACTAGGAACCACAAAAAGTGTCTCTTTAAGAGATGTTCAGACCATAGCCATCCTTGTTGTAAATCCTGACCAAAGTTCTATGCCAGGTGTCATAGGTGAGGAGTGAAAGGTGGGTCAGGGAAGAGGAGAGGGGGTGAAGGAAGATACAGCTCAGAGATACATCCTAAAAGGAAGGAAAACCAAACACGAGGCAATGCCATTGCCATATGAGATAATTAACCCCATAAGCATTCAGAAAAGGGGAATTACTCCCATCTGGGGCAGTCACAGAAGGAATCACAGAAAAGTGGAATCTGAGCAGACTCTGAAAGCTGCTTTGTGTAAAGAGATACTTCCTACAGCAAAGTGGAAAGGTACTTGCATCAGTGTTGTGAAGTACAGATAATGAATTCCATGTAATGCTCTGGAAAGCATGAAGCATGCTACACATTTCAATAAATTTTTCTTCACTACTATTAGAACTCACATGGTCTGAAACAATTTACATAAAACCAACTTCTTGCCCAGAATGTTTCTGTGATCATCTTATAATGGTAACATGTATTTTCAGGTTCTTAATTTTAACTGTATTTTAAGACTGGGGCATTAAGCCACACAAGTTCTCTTTTTAAATAAAATTGTCATGGGTTTATATTTTATACCTGGGGTGACAGGGACTACATTTGCCTTATTCCTTCCTTCCTTGATTTATTTACAGGTTTTTTTGCATTTAAAAATAATATCAGTTGATTCTCATTTTGTTGGTGAATGGAGGCAGCTTTGAAAATTCAGTGTGTGCATATTTTTGAAAGTTACTTTCAGGGATTAAGAACTGATTTGAAATGTTCAGAAATGATAGTTTTGTCCTGGTTTTCAGCAACTTTCATATCCTCAGTCTGATTGCTGAAGGTTTAGAGGTTTCTGGCTTTTAAAGTGATATGAGAACACATATTTCTGCCTGTGAACAGATCTATTTACCCCCATAGCCCAACTACACTATGCTCATGCAATTATAAATTAAATATAATTTAATTTTAAAATATTTAAACTTAATATTTATATTCCATATTGGGCAATATATTTTGAAGACAGCCATTTTCTGATGGATGTTTTTAATTTTAAGGCCTCTGATATAGGAATAATAAAAATGACATTTTAGACTATTCTGAATTTAGGAGCATAAATAGGAAATCTCAGAACCTCGTTTTCAAGAGTAGATGCTAACAGGCTAAACAAAATTAAACCTGTCATTATGCAAAAATGTTTTGCGCCCTGCGCATGATGTTTTAATATGCATTTTATGGGGTTTGAGGAGAGTTTAATTTTCAGGGTAGAATAAAAGAGTGTTACACAGTATAGGTGATAAATTAGGTTATCACAGTTATGTGTATGACCCTTAAAAGGTGAGCAAGCTAAGTACACCTGAAAGACAGAGCAATTAACCTTAAAGTGGGTCACAGAGTTGATACGCGGGGAAAGGCTCAAGCGAGGTGTAGAGGTTTGTGTTAATACTCCCCCTGTTGGGTTAGTACTGCTATTAGAATATCTGAACATAATGCATACGGGCTTGCTCAGTAGAGTATGTGGAAAAATTTTATCTCAGTACTTTTTCAACTCTGTTTTTGCCTTTCCTTTCTGAATTTGTTTGCTACTATCTTACTACTAATACCTAGAAGACTTGATTTCAACTGCTTCCACAAGCTTTCAACTGGTTGTTTCCTACACACACCTTATTAATTCCCACTTACGGATCTTTGCTCCTATTACTGAGATTATTAATAATGGGGTGAGTCAGATATGAGTTTAAACTCCATTGCTGCTATATATAAATTGTATCTTTGTGGAAATGATTTAATATCTGAGTTTCAGTATCTTTATTTGTAATACCATGTATTACATATTGTATATATATACATATAAATATATATATAGTTATTGCAGGAACTGAACCACATAGGTATTGATAACATCATAATAGCAAACACATAATTCATATCATAGTTCTTTAAGGTTGATACCTTCTTTAATGACGCAACTCAGAGCTTACTTCTCAAAAGTCTGCTGGTGAGTCTGCTTGACCACAGAACATAGACTGCTACAGACAAGACATCACACTGCACTCAGACAATCAGACACCCAATCAGTGCTCAGTCCATCTAGGTCACCCTGGAAAAATCATTGAATTGCCCTGGGCCTAGCCACATTAACAGACAACTCTGGGGGCAGACTCGGAGGCCTCCTTCAGGTTCCAGAGTCCTCTGACTCTGTTCCAATTACTCTGCATTTCATGAATATTTCAGCCCAGCTGGAGAGAATATTCTCGTATTACACTCCAATACCTAGTAGTGATTTTCAGATTTTAAAAAGTAACAAAATGCAGTGAACAATGAGATGCCTTCTGAACCTTTTTGTGGCTGAAAACTAGGCATGTGAGAACGAAGAGGGAAAAGTAGGTGCTCAATAAAAAGGAGTTGTAAAAATACTACCCCCACTACAGCTAATGGCATTAACCTGGTCAACACCACATTTCTGAAAGCAGCATATCTCCTAAACTTAACTTGAGTCTGCTACTGAATTTTTATATCCTTTGTGTGATAAAACAGTATTTTATATCAATAAGACCACTGGAATTTATTTATTTTTAATAATTTGTTTTTAGATAATAGGCATTTGTTTCTTTAACAATCATATACAAAAGAAAATCAAAAAATTCCATTATTATACTGTTCATGTAACATTCATTGTTATTTTACAAAGAAAATAAAACATGGACAGGAGTAGAGAAGTATAACACATAGTGATGACACCTTCCTCAATTATTTTACCCCAAATCGATCATTTTATCAGCTTTTTTGTTTCAGTCCAAAATGCTGATGCATATACCAGCTACATGCATATGTTTTCTTTTTAAATTTACACCGCGTAAGGATTCTGTTTTTACTTTCAATGCTGCTGCTGCTGCTGCTAAGTCACTTCAGTCGTGTCCAACTCTGTGTGACCCGATAGATGGCAGCCTACCAGGATCCTCCGTCCATGGGATTTTCCAGGCAAGAGTACTAGAGTGGGGGCCATCGCCTTCACCCTCTTAATGCTACTTCTTGGATATATTTCTTTATGAGTCATGCAAAACTATGTGACTTTTTAAGTGATTCTATGTTATTCCATTATATGGATATTTCATTATTTACATTTCAACACCATGTTAATAGACTCCTTTCGTTTTTTTTCAGTTGTTTGCTACTAAGAACAATGCTGCAGTGAACTTTGCTTTATAAATATTTCTATCTGTACCAACTTCTTTCAGTATACCCTTAGCTCTGTGATTTAGATCAAAATGTATATGAGTTAATTTGTAACTTGTTTTAAAGATTCCTTATAATCATTTTTCATCTTTAACCCTTTGAAAATCACTGCCCATTTTACACATGAGAAAAAATGGGAAATTCATTCAGAATACTTGATTCATAAGTGTAGAGACAAAATTAGAATGTATCCCTCTTTGCATTCTTCATCTCTTTTTGTCACCTCAAGCTGAATTTTCTATGAATTTCAAAGAAAAGGACATTTGGAAAATTGAGTATCTTCAGCAAATGGATTAAGGTGGTGGTTGATAAACCTTTGAAGAACTACATAGAAAGAGATACAAAGAAAGACATGCTGGGGTTTCCCACACACACACAGACTGAGCTCTTTGGAGTTACAATAAAGCCAAGCTTTTCTCTTTCCTTGTTTACCAGGTTCTCTAAAAGAGAATAAAGAGAAAGATATTCCTGTTGATGAAAATGATGACAGATAAAATGTGTTTGAAAGCTATAAAAGCTTCTTACATCTGGAGCAGCTGGCAGCCTGGGATTGGACTCTGAGGGGAGCTCATAGATATCTAATTTGAGCAATGGTTAAAAGTAAACTTGGGAACAGCTGATTCAGTGCAGTTATCTCTGGCTCTGGGAAGTTTTTGTGATGTTCAGAGGCTCGCACATAAAAATCCACATGACACATATTTGCTGAGTCTAATACCTGTATGAAAATGAACATGGGTGATTTACAGGAGTGTATTAGACACAGCTGTTCTTGTATAAAGCAGGATATGCATGCTATAACAGGTAATGAGCCACTAAAATGGGGAGAATAAACTGGCTAATGATTCAACAATTACATATATTAAAATACACACATGCCGGTGGCATTGAAATCAATCAGATTAGATAGGTTGATAGTCACTTAGCAACTATCAATGTTTATGATCCACCAAGAATAAGGCATTTTGCTAAAACCCCAAAAGGATAGTCATCATACCTCAGTTTTTGAGATCACACACCAAAGATACTGTCTCCCAAATGAAACAACTTAATACTGTAAAAGGACAGAATAGATGGAGGGGGACACCTCTGTATCAAGGTCATCTAGTTACAAAGTTATCTTTTTCTTCACCTGTGCTATACCGTAGGTTCTTATTAGTTACCTATTTTATGCATAGTGGTGTATGTATGTCATTCCCAGTCTCCCAGTTTCCCCCCCCTTCCCCTCTCTAGTCATACATCACCTTGTCTCCACCTAGTTACAACTCATGCCTCTCTAGCCCTACTGCCTCTGGATTTTAGCATATTCTGTTCCCTTTCAATGATTCTCACTACCTCTTCCATTAAGAAAGCCTGACCCTCACTCTCTTTCAAATCTCATCTTACACATCACTTTCTTTGAAAAGATTCTTTCCTAAGATTCTAGACAACATTCATTGCCTTAGTTATAGTTCAGAGAAAACTATCTTTTCCAACATCAAAGTTCAACTATAATTCTATATAGAGAGAATTACAAGCAGCATTAAACAAATAGTTATATCAGTTCAGTTCAGTCACTCAGTCATGTCCTACTCTTTGCAACCCCATGGACTGCAGCATGCCAGGCCTCCCTGTCCATCACCAACTCCCGGAGTTTACTCAAACTCATATCCATTGAGTCAGTGATGCCATCCAACCATCTCATCCTCTGTCATCCCCTTCTCCTCCTACCTCCAATCTTTCCCAACATCACGGTCTTTTCAAATAAGTCAGTTCTTTGCATCAGCTGGCCAAAGTATTGGAGTATCAACTTTAGCATCAGTCCTTCCAATGATGTTCAGGACTCACTTCCTTTAGGATGGTCTGGTTGGATCTCCTTGCAGTCCAAGGGAGCCTCAAGAGTCTTCTCCAACACCACAGTTCAAAAGCATCAATTCTTCAGCATTCAGCTTTCTTTATAGTCACATCCATATATAACCACTGGAAAAACCATAGCCTTGACTAGACGGACCTTTGTTGGCAAAGTAATGGCTCTGCTTTTGAATATGCTGTCTCGGTTGGTCATAACTTTTCTTCCAAGGAGAAAGCATCTTTTAATTTCATGGCTGCAGTCAGCATCTGCAGTGATTCTGGAGCCCAAGAAAATAAAGTCTGTCACTGTTTCCACTGTTTTCCCATTTATTTGCTGTGAAGTGATGGGACAAGATGCCATGATCTTAGTTTTCTGAATGTTGAGTTTTAAGCCAAAATTTTCACTCTCCTCTTTCACTTTCATCAAGAGGCTCTTTAGTTCTTCATCAGTTATATCACAACTTGTTTAATGCCTGTATCCAAAATTAAATTATAAATGCCATGAAAGCAGGAACCATGTAAAACCCACATATCTAATGCACACCAAAAAAGTAATACATTAAATGGTTCATGGCTATGAATTATTAGAGATGATTTATTTGACGTAAAAGACTAGAAATGAAAAGACAAGGACATTTTTTAAATGTCTAGGAAAAGGGTTACTAGAGATGTGATACTAATAGAAAATGAGAGGTATGGTTAAGAGATGTTTGAACAGTAGAAGCAACAGGTCTGGAGATTTATTGGATGGGTTATGTCTAAGTAATTTGAGAGTCTTCATAAAATATATTTAACGGTTTTATTATTTCCCCTGATTTTGAAGCAGTCATTTCTCAAGTCTTCTACAATATCTTTCAATATTGCAGTCACATTTTTCCTACATATTCTTTAGAGGACATTCTACAAATATTTATTGAGCACATACTATATACCAGGCATTCTTCTGGGTACTTGATGAGCATGTGGGGAAGCAAAGATTCCCTACATTCATAAAGCCTATATTATTTGCAGAAAATGATAAGTAAACAGTATATACCAGTATGTTATATCGTATATTTGAAGCTGATATGTATGGGAAATGGGAAAGTAGATCAGGGCAAGAGGACATCAATAGAAATGGCCCATAGAAATGGCCCAACTGGTACTAGACCTGTAGCATGTAATGATTTTTAAAACATTTTTTTTTAATGAAATCCAGAAGCTTTCTGTGAATTATAATTGTTCTTCTTCTTCTTCTTTTTTTAATTTATATCCTAGAGCTAAAATCTTCAGTTAGGGAGAAAGCCCTAACTTTCGCATTCCCACAACATTCCTGTAGCAATAGGAAGATAGCCTCTTTGTCAGTCCTGGGGATTGGGAGGGAGGGCTTTGGGAGGTGAGGAATCCAGAAACAACACCTTTGCCTGCCCCTCCACTGCTCTTAGGAAAGGAAGAGCCCCCAGCAAGTCCCTACTTTTAGCATCTTTTCTCACACTTCTGAAAGACTCCTTCATTTTGCCATCTTGAAAATACTAAATATTTTCTTAGGCTTCTATTTATTGCATTTCCTCAGTTCCTTCTCTCTAAAATCTAGTATGGCTTTATTTACTCACGGACAATGTATTTTATTTGTGGATTAAATTTTTTTCCAAATAACTAGCTTGTTAGCGTTTGTTAATTTTTCATTCATGAATTATATTTTTTTCATGGCTTACTGAATAACATTAATAAAATTTGCATATTCATCATAACAGTAAATAACACAATATAAGATGATAAATATTTAATAGCCTTTCTTCAACTTTTAGAGAACAGTTGGGACAATTCAAACTGTTGAGCACTGTTTATTTAGAAACTGCTTTTCTTGAAACAGAAGGTAAACATATTTTAGTTTTTTTCATAAGTTAAGCAGTAATAAAAGAATAAATTAACCCCTTCATTAAGGTAGTCCACCAAAAGACTATTTTTTCAGCTGAAAAAAGCAATTTGTTAAGTAGATTACAATTATTTAAATCAATTAAAGCTTAACCACAACAAATGCAAAAGTAAACATCTATTTAGAAAGATTAAGTATTAATATTAATTATTAAATAAGCATATTCCCATTATTCCTATTCATGGAGTGATTTCTTTTCCATGTTAAAATAAATATGTTGTTTATTTTTGTTTTGTGCAGATATGATTTTAATGTATCTATATGCCTTTAGCTAATAAATCTATCAGTTGCATAAAATTTGAAATTTCTCTCTTCTCTTTAAAAAATAAAGAAGGAAAAGGAACATCAATATTCCTTATTTCTTTCTTTTTGTATTCAGTTCAGTTCAGTCATGTCTGACACTTTGCGACCCCATGAATCACAGCATGCCAGGCCTCCCTGTCCATCACCAACTCCCGGAGTTCACTCAGACTCACGTCCATCGAGTCAGTGATGCCATCCAGCCATTTCATCCTCTGTCATCCCCTTCTCCTCCTCTCCCCAGTCCCTCCCAGCATCAGAGTCTTTTCCAATGAGTCAATACTGCACATCAGGTGGCCAAAGTTTCAGCTTTAGCATCATTCCTTCCAAAGAACACCCAGGGCTGATCTCCTTCAGAATGGACTGGTTGGATCTCCTTGCAGTCCAAGGGACTCTCAAGAGTCTTCTCCAACACCACAGTCCAAAAGCATCAATTCTTCAGTGCTCAGCTTTCTTTATGGTCCAGCTCACATCCATACAGTTCAGTTCAGTTCAGTCGTGCAGTCATGTCCGACTCTTTGCGACCCCATGAATCGCAGCACGCATGGCCTCCCTGTCCATCACCAACTCCCGGAATTCACCCAGACTCACATCCATTGAGTCCATGATGCCATCCAGCCATCTCATCCTCGGTCGTCCCCTTCTCCTCCTGCCCCCAATCCCTCCCAGCATCAGGGTCTTTTCCAATGAGTCAACTCTTCGCATAAGGTGGCCAAAGTACTGGAGCTTCAGTTTTAGCATCATTCCTTCCAAAGAAATCCCAGGGTTGATCTCCCTCAGAATGGACTGGTTGGATCTCCTTGCAGTCCAAGGGACTCTCAAGAGTCTTCTCCACACCACAGTTCAAAAGCATCAATTCTTCTGTGCTCAGCCTTCTTCACAGTCCACCTCTCACATCCATACATGACCACAGGAAAAACCATAGCCTTGACTAGACGGACCTTAGTCGGCAAAGTAATGTCTCTGCTTTTGAATATACTATCTAGGTTGGTCATAACATCCATACAAGACTACTGGAAAAACCATAGATTTGACTATACAGACCTTTGTTGGCAAAGTAATATCTCTGCTTTTTAATATGCTATCTAGGTTGCTCATAGCTGTCCTTCTAAGGAACAAGTGTCTTTTAATTTCATGGCTTCAGTCACCATCTGCATTGATTTTGGAGCCCAAGAAAATAGTCTATCACTGTTTTCACTGTTTCCCCATCTATCTGCCATGGAGTGATGGGACTGAATATCATGATCTTAGTTTTTTGAATGTTGAGTTTTATTTTTTAATTTAAATTTATTTATATTAATTGGAGGCTAATTACTTTACAATATTGTATTGGTTTTGCCGTACATCAACATGAATCCGCCACGGGAGTACACGTGTTCCCCATCCTGAACCCCCCTCCCTCCTTCCTCCCCATACCATCCCTCTGGGTCATCCCAGTGCACCAGCCTCAAGCATCCTGTATCCTGCATCGAACCTGAACTGGCAATTCGTTTCTTATATGATATTATACATGTTTCAATGCCATTGTCCCAAGTCATCCCACCTTCTCCCTCTCCCACAGAGTCCAGCTGTCTCATTCTCATCTTTGACTTTCATCAAGAGGCACTTAAGTTTCTCTTCACTTTCTGCCATAAGGGTGGTGTCATCTGCATATCTGAGGTCATTGATATTTCTCCCAGCAATCTTGATTCCACCTTGTGCTTCATCCAGCCCAGCATTTCACGTGGTGTACTCTGCATATAAGTTAAATAAGCAGGATGACAATATATAGCCTTGATATACTCCTTTTCCAATTTGGAATCAGTCTGTTGTTCCATGTCTGGTTCTAACTGTTGCTTTTTGACCTGCAGATTTCCAGGAGGTGGAGAGAGGAGGTACTTATTGTTATTTATTTTATACGTAGTCATGTGTATATTTTAATCCCAAACTCCTGATTTCCCCTTTGGTAAACATACGTTTGTTCTCTATGTCCGTTTTATAAGCAAGTTCATTTGTATAATTTTTTTTTTTTAGACTCCACATGTAAGCAGTATCATATGATATTTTTTCTTTCTCTGTCTGACTTACTTCACTTAGTTTGAGAACCTCTAGGTCCGTTCATGTTGGGGCAAATGAAGAAACATAATATACTCTTGTCTCTTTGGCCATGGTTTAAAAAGTTAATAAATCAGGTGCTAATCTTGTCACACCACATGAAGACTGAGACTAAGCTTCATTGTCCCACTTATGCTTCTTGTATTAGTTCTTTGTAATTTCATTCTCATCCCCATTCATTCATTGTTCAAGTATGTATTTCCGGCACTTTCTCTGTGCCAGGAAATCTGCTAGATGCTAGTGGGCCCCACTGCCAAGGAATTCTATTCGGCAGGATAACTAGATTCACCATCACATAGCCCCAGTACAGTGTGACAATGCTAGGGCGGGGGTATGCCTGCAGGATGCCGGGATTTTAGAGACAGGAGTAGCATGGAAATGTTACTAGGAAGCCTTCAGGGTCCGCTAAGAATGGAGACAGTGAATATGCAGTAACTCACTCTGCCGCTACAGCAAAACCACAAAATATATTAGACCAGGTCAAAAAAAAAAAAAAAAAAAAAGCAAAGAAACCAAGTGGATTTATGGTAGACCTAGAGATTTGTAAGGGTTGTTGGACAGGAAAAAAAAAAAGGATCAAGAGATATGGGGTATTGATGCTTTTCATGAAAGAGCTGAGACTAAAGTAGCTAGGCAAGAGAGTAAGCTAAAAGAGGTTAGGTGAGTTTGCAGATATATAGAAAAGGGGGAGGATCAAAGAAACCAGAGGTCTCAATGAGATTTTAAGAGGCAGGAAAGAGGGAGACAGCAAATTAGGCATTTTGGTTCAATAAACCAATCAGCCACAATCAGGGTATTCATACAAGTTTTATTGCTCAAACAGTGAGAGGAAGTGAAAGAAATTATTAATCATTACTCCAGGCAGCAGATGTAAACTGGAATGTCCCTAGGATACCAATCCCCAATCAATAGTCCACATATTAGATAGACACTGTGCTAGTTACTAGGGATAAGGTAGAAAACGAGGCAGAAATCGTGCCTGTCATCATGGAGTTTATAGTCATCTAGGAATGAAAACATTGAACAAGACATTATTACAGTGATGAATGTTGCTAAAAAGGGAAGCGAAGGAGCCATGAGAATTTATTACAGAGGAAACCAACATCTTCTCACAGGTCCTGCAAAGATGAGTAGGAGTTTGAAGGTAGAGAAGTGAGACATGAGCACATAGGCAGAGGGAGGAATATTTATTTACTAAAGGTCTTCAGGTGGAAAAGAACATTATATTTGATTTCTAAATTCCATTGACTTTATAAAAATCCTTATCATTTTTTCTTGTTGTTTTTTCCCCTTGTTTTATACTCCTTCCTTCATTGCTTTGAACATTTAAAACATATATTGTAAACATCTTATTCTGGTTATTCTTCTCTTTCAAGTTTTGGCTCCTCTTTCTTTCATCTGCTGACTCTCACAGATAGTGGTTTGTTTTAAGGTATGATTTATCATTTGTGACTGTCATTAGAAGAGAGTTCCCTCTGGGGAAATAGTCTACAGGGTACTGCTCTTTTCAACTCGAGCAAAACAATCAGATTTCTGTTCAGCTTGATTTCCCAGCTTCAGGTCCCTTCACACAAGGAATGTGATTTTAGACTCTCCATCTGCATGTGGCACAGATCTAGGGTTTTGCTTTCTTATAGGTGAGGTTTTCTCATTTGTGATCCTGGGATATTATAAACCTTCTTGTTGTTTGTATGGGTGGTTGGGAAGAGTTTCCTAAGTTTCATTTCAAATTCTCCACAATTTGATTTATTGAAATAGCTCAGTTCCAGCTTTTCTCCAAGGGCCTGAAGCTTGTGCTCTCTTTCAGGGCAGTTAGTTGTTGGAACCAGTTTCAGTATCTAAGGTCTATATCTGGTTCCAACAATTCTATGAGCTGTTTGGGCATAAGAGTCTGCTTGCTGTGGCTGCTGCTGCTAAGTCACTTCAGTCGTGTCTGACTCTGTGCGACCCCATAGATGGCAGCCCACCAGGCTCCCCCATCCCTGGGATTTTCCAGGCAAGAACACTGGAGTGGGTTGCCCTTTCCTTCTCCAATGCATGAAAGTGAAAAGTGAAAGTGAAGTCGCTCAGTCGTGTCCAACGCTTTCTTAGCGACCCCATGGATGGCAGCTCACCAGGCTCCTCTGTCCATGGGATTTTCCAGGCAGGAGTACTGGAGTGGGGTCTGCTTAGCACTCTGATTTGACATTCCCTCTTTAATTCTGACATATGGAGGGGCTCTTCTGGTTTCAAGTGAGCCATGTACTTAAAGTTTTAGCCATATTTTATTCTGTGTTTAGAGCAGAAAATAAATTATTTTGTATCAGTTTATGTTATAATATGGTACATTTTATAAACTGTTTTAAAAAAAGTATTTATTCCTCCAAAACATATTCATGGAGCATCTATGGTGTTCTAAGGATTACGGGACTCAAAGGTAGAAAGTGTGGGAAGAGGGGCATTATATCAAGAATGAGATAGAGTTGTGCAGAACATGTTAACAGTATGGATTTTTCTTGAGAGCCAAAGAGCAGCTATTGAAAGATTTTAAAACAAGTTTGCATTTTTAAAATGCAGAGTAGAAAATGGATTAGAGCCCAAACAGAATAGATGTGGAAGAAGTGTTCAGTCATCCAGTAAGTGATGACAGTTGGCTTGAACTGGAGAGTGAGGACAGATAAAAGGGAAGGTACTTAAGAGGTATTCAGGTAACTAATTTAGTAATACTTGTTTACAGACTTAATTGGGAAAGAGAGATGAGTCAAATGCCAATCTTAGGTGCTTGGTTTGGGTATCTGAGTGGTTGTTAATGACATTTAATGACAGAAAGTACAAGGATAAGGAACAACTCAATGGAAACTACCTCAGGTTCAGTTTGGGGCATGTTGAATTTAAGGAACTAGATATCACGTGATATCATGATGATATCAGGGTAATATCAAGTAAGCAGTAGGCTATATGGACTGGAGACTCAGAGCGTAAGTCTGAGCTGGAGATGAAAAGAAAATGGAATTTTGTGGAGTAGATGAGGTTTCCTGAAGAGAGAGGGTAGAGTGATCCTAAAATTCACATGGAACCACAGAAGACTCTGACTTCCCCAAGCAATTTTGAGAAAAAAGAACAAAACTGGCATTGTCATCCTTCCAGACTTCAGACAAAGCTACAGAGCTACTGTCATCAAAACAGTTTGGTATCAGCACAAAACAGACATATAGGTCAATGGAACAGGAGAGAAAGCCCAGAAATAAACCCATGCCCCATGGTCAGTTAATCCATAACAAGGAGGCAAGAATATACAGTGGAGAAAAGGCAGTTTATTCAGTAAGTGGCACTAGGAAAACCGGACAGCTCCATGTAAAATGATGATATTAGAATATTTCCTCACCTTTTTTATTTTATTAAAAAAATAAACTCAAAGTGGATTGATGATCTAAATGTAAGACCATAAAACTCCTAGAAGAGAATGCAGGCAGAGCATTCGTTGAGGTAAATCACAGCAATATTTTTTGGATTGCTCTCCCAAGGCAAAATAAATAAAAGTAAAAATGAACAAATGGGACCTAATTAAACTGAAAAGCTTTTTCACAACAATGGAAACCACTGACAAAAGGAAAAGACATGTTATGGAATGGAAGAAAATATTTGTACATATATAACCAACAAAGGGCTAATATCAAAATGATATAAACAGTTCCTATAACTCTGTATCAAAAAATCCAACCAACCAATCAAAAAATGGGCAGAAAACCTGAATAAACATTTTTCCAAAGATGACTTACAGATGGCCAACAGGCATGTAGAAAGAAGCTCAACATCACTAATAACTAAAGAAATGCAAATCAAAATTTAATGAGATATCACTTCACACCTTCAGAATGGTTATAGGCAAAAGGTGTCCAAATAACAAATGTTTGCAAAGATGTAGACAAAAGGGAAGGTTTTTTTTTTTTTTTTACATCATACAACATGTGGGATTCTCCCTGACAATAGGTCAAACTCGTGCCCCCTGCAATGTAATTGCAGAGTCTTAACCACTGGACTGCCAAGGAAGTTGGAGAAAAGGGAACCTTTGTATACTGTTGGTAGGAATGCAAACTGGTACAGCCACTATGGAAAACAGAATGGGGAACTAAAAACACCAAAACCAGAACTACGATCAGCTCAGTTAAGTTGCTCAGTCGTGTCTGATTCTTTGTGACCCCATGGACTGCAGCATGCCAGGCCTCCCTGTCCATCCTCAGCTCCCGGAGTTTAATCAGACTCATGTCCATTGAGTTGGTGATGTCATCCAAAGATCTCATTCTCTGTCATCTCCTTCTCCTCCCACCTTCAATCTTTCCCAGCATCAGGGTCTTTTCCAATGAGTCAGTTTTTCACATCAGGTGGTCAAACTATTGGAGTTTCAGCTTCAACATCAGTCCTTCCAATGAACATTCAGGACTGATTTCCTTTAGGATGGACTGGTTGGATCTCTTTGTAGTCCAAGGGACTCTTAAAAGTCTTCTCCAACAGCACAGTTCAAAAGCATCAACTCTTCAGCACCCAGTTTTCTTTATAGTCCAACTCTCACATCCATATATGACTACTGGAAAAACCATAGCTTTGACTAGACGGACCTTTGTTGGCAAAGTAATGTCTCTGTTTTTTAATATGCTGTCTAGGTTGGTCACAAGTTTTCTTCCAAGGAGCAAGCATCTTTTAATTTCATGGCTTCACTCACCATCTGCAGTGATTTTGGAGCCCAACAAAATAGTCACTATTTCCACTGTTTCCCTATCTATTGCCATGAAGTGATGGGACCAGATTCCATGATCTTAGTTTTCTGAATGTTGAATTTTAAGCCAGCTTTTCACTCTCTTTGACTTTCATCAAGAGGCTCTTCAGTTTCTCTTACTTTCTGCCATAAGGATGGTGTCATCTGCGTATCTGAAGTTATTGATATTTCTCCCAGCAGTCTTGATTCCAGCTTGTGCTTCTTCCAGCCCAGTGTTTCTCATGATATACTCTGCATATAAGTTAAATAAGCAGGGTGACAATATACAGCCTTGATGTACTCCTTTTCCTATTTGGAATCTGTCTATTCTTCCATGTCCGGTTCTAACTGTTGTTTCTTGATTTGCATACAGATTTCTCAGGAGGCAGGTCAGGTGGTGTGGTATTCCTATCTCTTTCAGAATTTTCCACAGTTTGTGGTGATCCACACAGTCAAAGGCTTTGGCATAGTCAATAAAGCAGAAATAGATGTTTTTCTGGAACTCTCTTGCTTTTTTGATGATCCAATGGATGTTGGCAATTTGATCTCTGGTTCCTCTGCCTTTTCTAAATCCAGCTTGAACATCTAGAATTTCACAGTTCACATACTGCTGAAGCCTGGCTTGGAGAATTTTGAACGTTACTTTACTAGCATGTGAGACGAGTGCAATTGTGTGGTAGTTTGAGCATTCTTTGGAATTGAGCCTTTCTTTGGAATTGGAATGAAAATGGACCTTTTCCAGTCCTGTGGCCACTGATGAGTTTTCCAAATTTGCTGGCGTATTGAGTGTAGCACTTTCACAGCATCACCTTTTAGGATTTGAAATAGCTCAACTAGAATATCACCTCCACTAGCTTTGTTCATAGTGATTCTTCTTAAGGCCTACCTGACTTTGCATTCCAGGATATCTGGCTCTAGGTGAGTGATCACACCATCGTGATTATCTGGATCATTAAGATCTTTTTTGTATAGTTCTTCTGTGTATTCTTGCCACCTCTTCTTAATATCTTCTGCTTCTGTTAGGTCCATACTGTTTTTGTCCTTTATTGTGCCTATTTTTGCATGAAATGTTCCCTTGGTATCTCTAATTTTCTTGAAAACAAACAAAAAACTCTATTCTTTCCCATTCTATTGTTTGCCTCTATTTCTTTGCATTGATCATGAGCGAGGCTTTCTTTTCTCTCCTTGCTATTCTTTGGAACTTTGCATTTGGATGCTTGTATCTTTCCCTTTCTCCTTTGCTTTTTGCTTCTCTTCTTTTCTCAGCTATTTGTAAGGCCTCCTCATACAACCATTTTGCCTTGTTGCATTTCTTTTTCTTGGGGATGGTCTTGATCACTGCTTCCTGTACAATGTCATGAACCTCCATCCACAGTTCTTCAGGCACTCTATCTATCAGATCTAATCCCTTGAATCTATATCTTACTTCTACTGTATAATTGTAAGGGATTTGATTTAGGTCATACCTGAATGGGCTTCCCTGGTGGCTCATATGGTAAAGCGTCTGCCTGCAATGTGGGAGACCAGGGTTCGATTCCTGGATCGGGAAGATCTCCTGGAGAAGGAAATGGCAAGCCACTCCAGCACTCTTCCCTGGAAAATCCCATGGACGGAGGAGCCTGATAGGCTACAGTCCATGAGGTCACAAAGAGTCAGACACGACTGAGCGACTTCACTTTCACTGAATGGTCTAGTGGTTTTCCCTACTTTCTTCCATTTAAGTCTAAATTTGGCAATAAAGAGTTCATGCTCTGAGTCTTGTTTTTTTCTGACTGTATAGAGCTTCTCCATCTTTGGCTGCAAAGAATATAATCAATCTGATTCTGGTATTGACCATCTGGTGATGTCCATGTGTGGAGTCTTCTCTTGTGTTTTTGGAAGAGGGCATTTGCTATGACCAGTGCGTTCTCCTGGCAAAACTCTATTAGTCTTTCCCCTGCTTCCTTCCGCATTCCAAGGCCAAATTTCAAGAACTACCATAAGATCCAGCAATTTCACTCCTTGATATATATCTAAAACAATGAACATACTAATTCAAAAGATACACACACCCCAATTTTCATAGCAGCTCTATTTACTGTAGATAAGATATGGGAGCAACCTAAATGTCCATCAACAGACAAATGAATACTAAAAGATATGTGTGTGTGTGTGTGTGTGTGTTTGTGTGTATACAAAATGAATGTTACTCACCCATGGAAAAGAATGAAATTCTGTAATTCGCAGTAACATTGAAGGACCTAGAAAGCAATATTCTTAGTTAAATAAATCAAAGACAAATACTGCATGTTATCACTTATAAGTGGAATCAAAAAACACAAATGAATGTACAGCAAAACAGAAAGACTCATAGATACAGAAAACTAATCTTACAAGCCATAATTGGCTCCTCTACAGAGAGGAGAGGTAATGGAAGAGAGGTATATTAATTTAAGGGTGTGAAATTAAGAGATACAAACCACTATGTAAAAAATACATAAGCCACAGGATACATTGTATAGTACAGGGAATTATAGCCATTATCTTGTAATAACTTTTAATGACATATAATTTGTAAAAATACTGAAACACTATGTTGTATACTTGAAACTAATAAGTCAAATATACTTCAATAAAAGAAATAAACAAATAAGCTAGCTTAAAAGAAAGAGAATAGACTGGAAAGAGAAGAGGGTTTGTTATTCACTTTGAGGAATTCCATCACCTAATGTTTCAGTTCAGTTCAGTTCAGTTAAGTCTCTCAGTCGTGTCCAACTCTTTGTGACCCCATGAATCGCAGCACGCCAGGCCTCCCTGTCCATCACCAACTCCTGGAGTTCACTCAGACTCATGTCCATTGAGTCAGTGATGCCATCCAGCCATCTCATCCTGTGTAGTCCCCTTCTCCTCCTGCCCCCAATCTCTCCCAGCATCAGAGTCTTTTCCAATGAGTCAACTCTTTGCATGAGGTGGCCAGAGTACTGGAGTCTCAACTTCAGCATCATTCCTTCCAAAGAAATCCCAGGGTTGATCTCCTTCAGAATGGACTGGTTGGATTTCCTTGAAGTCCAAGGGACTCTCAAGAGTCTTCTCCAACATCACAGTTCAAAAGCATCAATTCTTCTGTGCTCAGCCTTCTTCACAGTCCAACGCTCACATCCATACATGACCACTGGAAAAACCATAGCCTTGACTAGACAGACCTTAGTCGGCAAAGTAATGTCTCGCTTTTGAATATGCTATCTAGGTTGGTCATAACTTTTCTTCCAAGGAGTAAGCATCTTTTAATTTCATGGCTGCAGTCACCATCTGCAGTGATTTTGGACCCCCCCCTCCAAATAAAGTCTGATACTGTTTCCACAGTTTCCCCTTCTATTTCCCATGAAGTGATGGGACCAGATGCCATGATCTTCGTTTTCTGAATGTTGAGCTTTAAGCCAACTTTTTCACTGTCCTCTTTCACTTTCTTCAAGAGGCTTTTTAGTTCCTCTTCACTTTCTGCCATAAGGGTGGTGTTTAGGTAGAGGTAAAGAGAAGCCAAGAAAAGAACAGCTGGAATGGAATGTTATATCAAGGGTGACTTTTTTCTCCTTAAGATGGAATGGATTGAGGGTATCTGATGACAGGAAGCACATCAAGGAGAAGGCTGAAGTCACTGCACAGAGGAAAGACAACTGCCAGCATAAAGTTCCTGAGAATCTGGAAGAGGATAGGGATTAAGGGCAGGGGTAGAAGCTCTGTTCTTTGACAGGGACACAATGCTGAAACAGGAGGGACGGAAGGCAGAATGGAGACAGATGCGGACAGCTTTGTAGAGTTGATTTTTGAAAAGCCATCGTAGTTCTCTGATAGTGTGTTACCTTCTGTGTAAAGCTGATGGTGAGTTCACCTGTTCTATGTAATAGCGTAGGCAGAAGGACAGAGGCTTGAGGAAGTTTAAGACTGAACTGGCTGTAAAGACACACTGGGATTTCCAGAGAATGTTGACAGCTCAGAAATTTGCGTTTTTACATGATTTATTTCTATTAGTGTTCTTCAGCCTGGGTACAAGTGTAGAGAAGATGAGTAGCTGGATTCATCCAGCATGGGCTTTGTCAGCTTGGGGCTTTGACAGGTGCTACAGAAAGACAATGAGGCAAGGTAAATTAGAATACTAACAGGAAACTGGCAAAAATGATGGCTTGTAGAATAGACACTGGATAAGGGAGGAAACTTGGAGAAGGTGATGGCACCCCACTCTAGTACTCTGCCTGGAAAATCCCATGGATGGAGGACCCTGGTAGGCTGTAATCCATGGGGTCGCTACGAGTTGGACACGACTGAAGGACTTCACTTTCTCTTTTCACTTTCATGCATTGGAGAAGGAAATGGCAACCCACTCCAGTGTTCTTGCCTGGAGAACCCCAGGGACGGGGGAGCCTGGTGGGCTGCCGTCTATGGGGTCGCACAGAGTTGGACATGACTGAAGTGACAGCAGCAGCAGCAAGGGAGGAAACTAAATACAGGAAGGAGATGATGAGATGAAGATAGTAGAATGGTGCTAGGATCTGAATGTTTGTATCCCATCAAAATTCACATGTTGAAATTCTAACCTCCAAAGATGATGGTATTAGGAAGTAGGGTTTTGGGGATGAGAGGTGTGTTGTCATAATGACGGGATCCTCATGGATACAATTAGTGCCCTCGTATAATACAAGAAACTCCAGAGAGTTCCCTAGCTCCCTTTTTTCTACCTTGTGAGCACATAGAGAGGAGGTGCTGGCTATGAACTCAGGAAAAGGCTCTCCTCCAACTATCCTGGCACCTTAATCTCAGACTTTCATTCCGTAGAACTGTAGGAAATAAATTTTTGTTTATAGGCTACCCTGTCTGTGGTATTTCGTTACAGTAACCCTAACAGACCAAGATGAATGGTCAGTGAACTGAAAGTTGTTAAGTGAAGTAGTGGTAGATCCAAGTGAGCCAGCCAAAAAGCTCAGTGTCTATAAACTAAGAATGTGAAGTTTCTAGAAGTGGTTTCAAAGGTGGAACTTTCCAGTGATGAGTTCTAGAGTTTGAATCTGGGAATGGTAGCTGTACTAGTCAAGAAAATATAAGCTATTCTGCATTAAAAGATTGATTCCAATCTCAGATAAAATTTCAAATAAAACAAAGCTTTACTTATCACTCAAGCTGTTTTATTTTGGCATGCTGCCATTTCAACATATAGCCTTCAGGTTTCTATGGCAGGGGATGAAAACACTGTACTGAGTTCTTAGATGCTTTGTTCCNTTTCGCATTTCTTTTCCATGGGGATGGTCTTGATCCCTATCTCCTGTACAATGTCACGAACCTCATTCCATAGTTCATCAGGCACTCTATCTATCAGATCTAGACCTTTAAATCTATTCCTCACTTCCACTGTATAATCATAAGGGATTTGATTTAGGTCATACCTGAATGGTCTAGTATATATAACCTTATAAAGTTAGCAAGAGTCAAATAGTCAGGTAGGAAAGCACATAGAACATGCTGCCCTATACACGGTCATGTATTCATGGTGTATTCACTTTATCATTCCCTCTAGCTCGGAGCTCTGTCCCAAGAGCTATCCACCACCCTAGTCTTCTGCTTCTTTCTCGCACAGTCTCTTTTATTCTCTCTTTCATTTCCATTCTGATTGCTTCTTTCTCGAGTTTGCTCTGGAGACCTCATGCCTGAATATTAAGCTTCTCAAAGGCAATCCAGTCTTTCTCCCTACCCAGCGTCAGGGCTCCTCTCCTGTATTTGTCTCCTAAAACCCCCACAGTCAGGCCACCCCTCAAACTCAAACCTGCTAAAAGTTTCCTCTCCATTGCATACAGCCCCACATTCTCACCTCATGTCCGTGCAGGGGGAACCCCAAAATCTGGGCCCATCACCATCCACTCCTCTTATCTCCCAGGAAGCTGCAAAACTCTGGTGTCCCATCCAGTATGCAGTGCTCAGCCCAGCTTTTCCTTCCTCTGCCCTGGTACCTTTACGTTGTCCTCCCCATCCTCCAAGACCGAGGACAGTCCCTTTCCAAATCTGCACAAGTCTGGGTTTGAAATACATTTCTTTTTTTAACATTCATATGCCACTTACCCTATTGCCTCCTTGCATAAACATTCATAAATCTGCCTCCTCTCTTCTGTTCTGTCATATCCTTATTCATATCCTCAGCACGTAACTGAGGCCTGGCGCACAGAAGGTTCTCAATGAATGTGTGTAAATGGATATTTTTGCATGACTAAGTGAAAGCTGCTCATGCTAGATGCTGTATCTTCCACGACTAGGCATCAGGGTGTGAAGTGACCATCAACAGGTAATATATGAATTAATTCATTCATCTGCCAGTTAGTTACTCTATAAAAATTATGAATGCTTTATCTCTTTGCCCACTCCACATTCTTTCTCAATGACCGGTTCTCTCTGTTAACCATTGCCTGATTTCTTACTACATGTCATGCACGATGTTGGTGCCCGTGCTGCCAGGGTGAGCAAGACAGCGAAAGTCACAACCAATAAGAGTCTTAGAGAATAACAGGGGGTCCAAGCACAGGCAGTCAGTACCGCGAGGTGTGAAGGTGTTACAGCAGAGATTGCGTAGAGGGTTATGGAAACAAAGAACAGGGAGTCTGACTTAGGCTAGGAGTCACAGAAGAGCTCCCTGAAGATGAAAATTTTAAACCAAGACCCAAGCCCAGGGTGAACCCAGCAGAAGGGAAGGTTGGCAAGCCAGTGTCATTACTGGGGACTTTGCTGGGCTTTAGATACAGAGAGAAGAGAGGGGGAAAACGTTCCCTGCCCCAGCAGAGCTTATAAATAATAAAACAATCTGAGAGTAGTACTATGCAGAGAGCAAGCAGTTGTTATAAACAGGTAACCTGTGGAGGCAACGGCATCTAATTAAGCAGGATGGCTGGAACTTACCTTTCTAAGGGGGTACCTTTAACACGAGATCTGTAGGATGAGGAGGAGGAAGCAGACTTGGGAGCACTAGACACAGAGGGGTCAGCCTGTGCAGAGCTCTGCAGAACTTGGACTATGCAAAGAACAGAAAGAAAAGTCTCCATGGCTGGAAAAAAAGTGGCGTGATAAGAGGTCACCAAGGTGGACTCTCCACACTACAGAGGGCCTTGTAAGCCAAGAGAAAGAGTTGGCTTTTCATTCTAAATGCACTGGGCAGCCACTCATGGTCTATAAGCAAGAGCGTGGTGTGACCCCATTTATATCTTAAAGAAGTACTTGGCTCTCTGCAGGAAGATGGTTGCTAGGGTGGGAAGAACAGAAACAGGACATTCAGGGTGATGGTGACTTAGGCCATGGTAGGTCTGGTGGAGATCAGAGTGATATGGGGACTACAGAAAGAGGAATAACATAAGGGCAGGAATTCACTATTGTGTGAAGTCCTTCTGTTAATTCCATCTTCCTGGGTCTTTTTCTTTGGATTTGGAGTCATTTCTCTTATATCGTGGCTCTACTACAGAACAGAGAAATTTCTTGGATTTGATATTATATGTTTAGCTCTTAAGACCTTAAAACAGTCTTGAAGGAAAAGGATGTAAACTTGGATCAATCTCAATGTGAACTTCAGTCTTGAACCTGACTTCTCAGTTATCCCAGTCCCCTTTCTCCCAAAGTGGAAATATAAAGGCACCTCTTCAACCTGCCTCCATCCCCATAAAAAGAACATGACCCCACTTAAGACATGGTCCTCAGGTGAGCATGAAGAGTGCCTCTGAATTATCTCCTCTGTATTCCATCCAGGTCTCCTCCAAACCCTTCCTGTGTTATGCAACAGCTAAGGACAGCATCTGGGCTACAGGCAGCGGTCTTGCCTTGTTAGCTTTCAGTTCCTACCATGCTTTGAATCTGGTTGTATAAATAAGAAAATCTAAGTGACTTCTGATGTGGAACTAAGCTAGCTTTCCTTGTGTGCTGCTGCACGAAGCTATGCTTGTACTCTTGACTTCCTAGCTAGGCATTTTATAGCTAAAAGGTCGTGTTACTTATTGCTTTCATTATATAGATGGGAAAACAAAGATAGAAAATTAAAATAATTGGAAGGATACTATGGTACTCCAAAAAATCATAACCTTTGAAACCAGAAAAATCTGGAGTCTAATTCTAACCATATCTCTTTACCTGAGCAAATTAATTAATCTCTGTATCTTCTTTCAATGTCCTCTTTTTTAAAAAAGGGATAATAATTTCTATTTTGCAGAATTATTGTGGGGGTTAGAACAAATGTACAGAAAACACATAAACATTTGATAAATAGTATGTTTTAACATATTAACTTTCTCTTGTCCATGGCTAAAGAGATAGGGCCTCTTAGTAGCCGATAGAAGCCTAGATTTCATGTTTCCCTGCCTAATGATTTTTCTCTACACAGTGTACAACCTGATAAAAATGTTCATGGGTCCATGGATTCCATCAGGAAAAATGAGAAATAACAAACAAATATATCCCCCTCATGCCCATTTCAGGTCCTTTGAGACTTTTCTGTGCCCTGAAGAATCAGGTAGACAATTTGTAATTTTATTCAGCAGTGAAATGCCACTGTGGTAACAAACACACACACACACAAAGCTAAAGCAATATTTCAACTCTAAGCACCAGGTCTGGCACCCAGAATAAAAGACTCTTTTAATAGGAAGAATAATCTATCAATTTTGTGAAAGGGCTGTTGGAAAGGCTGAAGCCCTGCTGCAGTAGAAAACATAAATGGTATGTTGTCCTAGTTTTTTGCTGAAAATTGTATGTTAGCACTGAAGAACAAAACTTCTTTTGCCTCAGCCTGCATTTCTGGAATATGCCCTACAGACAACTCTGTATTCTAGGGGTTAATAAATGGCATCAGAAAGAGAGAGAGTTGGAGCAAATGAAGATAACAATAATGATTATACTAACAGTCTTATGCATCTTCACATTTAAAATACAAAACAAAACAAAACAAACATTTGTTTCTGCCCATGAAAGAAAAACCTCTCTCCTTATTTTTATTGCTTTATGAACTTTATGGTGTTTTGTTATTCTAAGATATGGTTACAGTCCTAGTCCTGCAGTAGTGAAGTCATGTCTCACTGGACAGGGGTCCAGGGAGATCATTTCTGGTATCAGCCACTTGAGTGTGCTCTAGAATAGGCATGAAGCCAGTCGTTTCACCAAAAACACAGCAGGATTCTAGGAAAAGCTCCTGGAGGTTTTGAAGTGATATCCTCCGTGGAGAGCAAGCCAGGAAGACGTAAGAATCCCAGAGCAATCTTTCAGCCCAGAGTATAGTCACGGCTGCCTGTAAGCCAAGAAGAGAGTTAAAATGGAAAAACTGGAAACTTGCACTCTAACAGCAAAATCATTTTGCACTTCTTACGTGTTCCGTTTATTTCCTCCATTTTCTTTCACTGGTATATAAGAGCTCCAGCCATCTCAGCTAAGCTAAGAGGAGGGGGCTGTATCTACTCTCGGGCCAAATATGTGAGGGCTGGATCTGTGGTGCGAGTGGAGATCTCAGCTTAATTAGAGAGCCCCGAGGCAGAGGGGTACCTGCTGCTTCCTCAGTGGTGAATTTTGGAGAGTCTTGGCTTTATTTTATTAATTTATTCATGTAATATTCTTCCACAACCAGTATTTCACTTCAGTGATATATTCTATATCACTATGAATTCTATATCAACTATGACTTAAGCTATATTCTAAATATTCCTTCATTTTGCTTTGACCTTAATAATAAAAGCTTTCAAAACAAAATAGCAAGCAATTGACCAAGTAGATAAGTATAGATTATTGTTAGGAATCAAAGCAAAGCAGAGTATCTTATGCAGATATTCTTTAAGTTCTATCTTAGATATCCTAGAGATTTTTGTTGCACTCTTTTGAAAAGAAGCCACCAATAAAGTATGAAAATTATAATAATTTTGAAATACAGTTAAAATATAATACCCCTGAATATACAAATTTTTAATACTATAGAGTTTGTTCTTTATAAGAACATAAAATAAATGGTGTCAGTCCCTCTCTTAATCATAACCTAAACATTAATAATTTTTTTAACTTATGAAATTTAAGTTAGCTTTCCTAATGAACTATTTCAAATATATGGGAAAATACAGATTCCCTCAACTAGCTCATTCCATGAGCACATAGTTAGCTTTTCTAGAATTATTGATTCAATCAGCTATCTTTTGAGTGTTTATTATATACTGAATCCTGCTTTCCTGAACAAAAAAATTGCTGTCCAGTACAGCATATATTCTGATAGGGAAAGACAGATGATAAATAATCATAATAAACTATATAGTATTTTTTAAAATTTGATAGGCACTATAGAAAAATAAGGCCAATTATAGGAAAGTATAGGGGCTTCCCTAGTGACTCAGGTGGTAAATTATCTGCCTGCAATGCAGGAGACCTGAGCTCGATCCCTGGGTTAGGAAGATCCCCTGGGGAAGGGGGATCTTATTTTAAAATATTCATTTAGCTGCTTGTATTGAAAATAAGGTAGAATCTATGATGAAGACATTACCATAACCCAGACAAGAGTTGATGGGAGTCTTAAAACAGGGGATATAGCAGTGTTTCTGTTGGAAGAGGTCAAAGTCTCGAGGTATTTTGAAAACAGACACATTCAAATTTCCACATGGATTTGATACGGGGTTTGAGAAAGAGAGAAATCAACTATGACTTAATAGTTATTGGCCTAAAACTAGGAGAATGGAGTTACCATTGCCTGAGATTCAAAAAACTACATGATTGGGAGTAGGAGGCAGAATCGGAAATTTAGATGTTGCAAATAACCTCTCAAAGGGATTCAAAAAAATTTACACGCCCACCAGGCACGCATGAGACTGTGCCTTGTGTGCATCCTTGCATCAGTGTTAACTCCTGTGATCCAAGAATTTGTTCGATTCAATTCTGGGGTATCTGTAACCATTATGACTCAACTACCTATTCCCTATTCTCTCCTCTTTCCCTCCCCTCCAGAACTTTTATTGGAAATTTCTGTATCTATTATGCTTTATTTCATCTTTTATTTCTTTTTAATTCTCTATGCTGTGTTTTGAGCATAATTTCATTAAATACATCTTTTAAATTTCATTAAATATATCTTTTAAATTACAGTTCTATCTGTTGCCTGATCTGCTATTAAACTCATTTAGTTTTTATATCAATGACTATAATTTTCACTTAGAAAGATTTTATTTGGTGTTTTAGATCCAAGCACTCTTTTCTATATTGGTGTGTTCTTTCTACTATTTGTTATTATGATGGCTATTTTAAGCAAAATTACTTTCTAATTCCTTTCTTTGCATTCCATTCTCTTGATTACTTGAGGTGCTGATTCTTCTTTTCCTTATATTGGCTTACTCTTGCTCACTGTGAATGATTCCTTTTGGTCATTTCTAGGTTTTTGCTATTGCTGTGAGGTTATCAAAAAGACAGATATCCCCAATGTCTGGATTGTTGAAATGATTCTACAGATTTGGTTGGCCTTTGTTTCCTGAAGGCTCTGGTGGCTTCACAGGTCTGAGATGAGTGTTGGAATTTCTGTTCCCTGAGTAAATATCTTAAACCTCCACACCTGCCCTTTGAGGAGGCTCAGAGTTAGAATTTCTCACTGGAGCCTTTTCCACGAGAACACCAAAAAGACAACAGACTTCCTTGCCTCTTTCCTGGAGAGTGTGCAACATTTTTCTGGACTCTTTCACAAAGGTGCAGTCCTTCCAGTGACCTGCTTTAGGCTGTGCCTTTGGCTCCCTTCCCCTTCCTGTGTGAGGACATGGACCATGTAGATTTGTGTCCTTCAGTGGACAGTCACCTCTTCATCTCTAGGTACCCATCTGTGTTGAAAACTCCCCAGAGGACTTTGGCATTGGTCTGTTTGTTTCTTCTGTCTAGCGATCCTCCATTTTTTATTTTGAGCTCCATGTTTTTCTGTTTTTCGATATTTATTTTTAATTCTTAAATTTATCTTTGGCCGTGCTGGGTCTTTGTTACTGCATGGCTTTTTCTCAAGTCGCGATGAGTGAAGGCTACTCTCTCACTGCGGTGCTCAGACTTCTCCTGGCAGTGGCCTCTCTTGCTGCAGAGCACAGGCTCTAGGGAGTGGTCTTCAGCAGTTGTGGCTGCCGGGCTCTATAGCACAGACTAAATAGTTATGGCACACGGGTTTAGTTACTCTGCGACACATGGGATCTTTCCGACCCAGGGATTGAACCTGTGTCTCCTGCAATGGCAGGCAGATTCTTTAGCATTGAGCCACCAGTGTAGCCCCTTGAGTTCTATGTTAACGTGGTGTCTTTTTAAAATTTCTTCTTATTTTTCCTCCAGAATTCCTACCTGTTTAGAGTTAGAAGTCACTAACTAGGATTCATGCAGTCAGTGGTGATATTTAGCAGTCTGTAGGACACATAAGGTCCTTCAGGCCTCCTAAATGTGTCCAGCCTTAGTGTATAACACACCCCTTAGTTTCTAGATCGTGGAGAAGCCTTGCATTCTGGGGAGGGACCATGGTGATGGCTACTACTAACTCGCCCCCTAAAACTTTTAGTATTTCAGCCATCAGTACAACTAAATGGGTGTATATCAGCAAATGTTTTCATTGTTCTCTACATATAATTCATATTGTCATTTATAGCAATTAGATAATGAGCTCAAAGGAAAAACAGTACTCCAAGGGATAGAGACTTGGAAAAATATTTGGTCATTAAATTATTCAAAACTATATGGAACTATCTTCAAGTCTATTTGATTGCTTTGTTTCTTGAAATAAGACAGAATGGGAAAAATTAAAAACTATTTTAAATCTGAAAGTCAATTTCATGGACTCATTCTGATGCAAAATGAAATACACAATTATAAAGGTATTTAGGATTATAGTTGCTTGCATTTTAATTAGTTCAGGCACTTCAAAATTTAATCACAATAAAAAAGTTATTAAGTCCAGACTTTTGAAAATAGGTTAATAATGTTGATAGTGGTGCTAAATTTTTTTTTAGAAATTATAAAGGCAGTTTTAGTATGTTCAAAGAATCATATGGATTGTACTTGTAAGAACTGTCAAGCAATCTGGGAGAAAAACATCTCAGATAAATTTTTGTTTAATGTCAACAAATATAATTTGTAGGGCAAAGTAAAGATTTTGGTGTGCAGGCTCTTCTACATACAGAAAGTTGTATAGTACCTGGATTCTGAGGAAACTGTAAAACCCTGTATATAATAGGATAGAGACTTTAAAGGTTAATGCCAGTGTTTGTTCTTGGTGATACCTAGAGGTGGGCACTGTGTTTGCTTTGCCTTAGAAATCCGCTAAAAAAAAAAAAAAGCCTGTCCTGTACAAAATTTCAGTTGTAAGCTCTGAGACTCTAATATATAGTGTGGTAACTATAGATCTGTATCGTTTACTTGAAATTTGCTGAGAGTAGATCTTAAGCATTCACACACACACACACACACACACACACAGTGATAGATGTGTTAATTGTTATCAACTTTGTGAAAATCATTTCACAATGTGTGTGTGTATCAAATCACCATGTTGTACATTCAAATATATTACAATTTTATTTGTCAATCAAACCTCAGGAAAGATAGGAACTTTTTATTTTAATCTGTCCTAAATCATTCCTGCTCTTCAATGATTTCCAGCCCTCAACAAACCAAGCATTAGACCAGAAGGCTTGGTTTATTCAGGAATTGCCTGACTCTAAGATTATTCTTCTAGTATTAACTATATATAAAAACAATCAGGGACAGAAATTTGCTATGAATTCAGTAATTATGATGGGTAAATTTTTACTTCAGTGCAAATTCAATATATATTTGAAAAGTAGTGGCATTTGCAAACCATTATTAATTAAACCTATTTAATTAATCTGTTTCTTTGGTTCATAAACAGATTCTGGAGATTCTGTGCATTAACTCTTTGCCTGCCAGGACCTGGAGTGAAATGTTGAAAACTGCTGTTTCATAGCATGTAGAAAAAAGCTGAACAAGTTATGCAAGGGCTTTGTAATTGATAGTTATCTGTGGTTCAACTTCATGGTAGCCTGATCAACTGACACTCTGCAAAAGCCATCACCCCAATGATTCAATTATTTGGTATAGCAAGTTTATCCAGGGCCCACAGCCTGTGGCTATGTATGAAATAATGACAACCACAGTGACTCAAATTAGAGCTCCTTCCTCATTCTCATCTCACAGAACCTCAGCCTCCTGTACAGTGCTCCCCAAGTTTATGGGAGTCTCAAGTTGGACCTCTCTTATGCCCACTAATAAGCCCCAACACAGAGAACTTTGTCCAGTTCTGTCCACTGGCTGTGCCCTCTCTAGGAATAGAGGGTATCTCATTACTCATCAGTTCTGCCCTATGAAAGGCCAAGCTGATAGCTGATATACTAGGCTTGCCAAGTGTCCAATTTCCTCATCTCTAAAATGGGCTTAATCATAGCTGTGCTACCTGCAAGATAATTATTATTTTCACAATTTTTACTAGTTGTCTAAGCTTTCCAGGTGGCTCAGTGGTAAAGAATTTGCCTGCCAATGCAGGAGACACAGGAGATGCAGTTCGATCCCTGAGTCAGGAAGATCACCTGGAGAAGGAAATGGCAACTTGCTCCAGTATTCTTGCCTGTCAAATCCCATGGACAGAGAGAGGAGCTTGGCGGGCTGCAGTCCATGGAGTCACAAAGAGTCAGACACAGCTGAGCATGTACACATTACATTGCATTAAAATGGCAGAATAACTTATTTTCACAATTTTTACCAGTTGTCTACACCTAGTAAAGCCAGGTACAGAGGAAATAAATATGAACACATTGTGGGAATTATATGAGACAGGGTATGTGACTATGCTTTTAGAATAATAAATTTAATTTTTTATTGATGTATAGTTGATTTATTGGCTTCCCTGGTGGCTCAGATATTTAAAAAAATCTGCCTGCAATACAGGAGACCAGGGTTTAATCCCTAGGTTGGGAAGATCCCCTGGAGAAGGGAATGGCTACCCACTCCAGTATTCTTGCCTGGAGAATCCCATGGACCGAGGAGCTTGGTGAGCTGCAGTCCATGGGGTAGCAAAGAGTCAGACACGACTGAGTGACTAACACTTTCATGTTTTTCATAGTTGATTTACAATGTGGCATTAGCTCCGGGTGTACAGCTAAGTGATTCGCTGCACCTATACATATATATGTACTCATATATATATATATTCATTTTCAGATAAAACAATAAATTGATGTATACACATAGGGAAGTATTCTTATACATTTGTGGTAGTTTGTTTGTGTACCTTAAAAATAAAGAATTAAATACATGTATTTATTGAAAAATTGTATTCCACTCAGTTCAGTTCAGTCGCTCAGTTGTGTCCGACTCTTTGCGATCCCATGGAGGGCATCACGCCAGGCCTCCCTGTCCATCACCAACTCCCGGAGTCTACTCAAACTCATGTCCATTGAGTCGGTGATGCCATCCAACCATCTCATCCTCTGTCATCCCCTTCTCCTCCCATCTTCAATCTTTCCCAGCATTAGGGTCTTTTCAAATGAGTCATTTCTTTGCATCAGATGGCCAAAATATTGGAGTTCAGCTTCAGCATCACTCCTTCCAATGAATATTCAGGATTGATTTCCTTTAGGATGGACTGGTTGAATCTCTTTGCAGTCCAAGGGACTTTCAAGAGTCGTCTCCAACACCACAGTTCAAAAGCATCAATTCTTCGGTGCTCAGCTTTCTTTATAGTCCAACTCTCACATCCATACATGACTACTGGAAAAACCATAGCTTTGACTCGATGGACCTTTGTTGGCAAAGTAATGGCTCTGCTTTTTAATATGCTATCTAGTTTGGTCATAACTTATCTTCCAAGGAGCAAGCCTCTTTTAATTTCATGGCTGCAGTCACCATCTGCAGTGATTTTGGAACCCAAGAAAATAATCTGTCACTGTTTCCACATCTATTTGCCGTGAAGTGACGGGACAAGATGCATGATCTTAGTTTTCTGAATGTGGAGTTTTAAGCCAACTTTTTTACTCTCCTCTTTCACTTTCATCAAGAGCCTCTTTAGCTGTTTTTCACTTTCTGCCATAAGTGCTTGTCACCTGCATATCTGAGGTTATTGATATTTCTCCCGGCAATCTTGATTCCAGCTTGTGCTTCATCCAGCCCAGTGTTTCTCATGATGTACTCGCATATAAGTTAAATAAACAGGGTAACAGTATACAACCTTGATGCATTCCTTTCCTGATTTGGAACCAATCTGTTGTTCCATGCTAGAAAAGACAAAATTTTTCTGTTTGTTTTACTAGCCAAGTTTTACAATTCACACACTAGGTATTTTCCATGAGTGTTTCTGGTTCAGAGACCTATATGAGCACAGGTACTTCTACAATCTGTTCGTATTGGTGCCATTTACTTTTTTAATTAAGACATTCCTATTTTTAAAGACTGTTGATACAGCAATAAAAAAGGTACATGGTATTACCATTTTCTTCTTTATATATTTAACATTTCCCTGTGTATCTGGAAAATTTTATTTATAAAGTTACAGCAATATGAAGTTAACAAAAAAATACAGGAGATCTGAGAGATATTTGTACCCATTTTATAGGGAAGTCTTTGCTTTTAAAGTTCTCAAAGGGAAAAAAAATGCCCTTTTCACTCTAACGTGTTGACCTTTGAGTCTGAATTAGTGCAGTATCAGTGGCAAAATCTGAACTGTAAAATGAATCTGTGAGGATTAACGGTTTAGCTGTTGCATGGCTAAATGGGTCAAGCTCTCTTAACTGATGGATTTAACTGATGCCACCCAAAAGATGAAAAGTTTAGATTCAGACAGACCTGCCAACTTTCAGTATCTCTACTATATCACACTTTTTCCCGCAAGACTCACAACCTCTCAAGTTTTGGAAAGAAAAATAAATAAATAAATTCACACTTGCAACTTCTCTGCAGAGCCAGACTTATTAAAAGTAAGCACTTACTCTCTAATACCGATCAGTTCAGGCAGGCACGATTTTATTGGGTAACCAAAGTTTGAAAAATATTTAATATAACCAGTACCACTAATCTGCCTTCCACCATAGAACAATTTATTCCAACTTCTAGGAATGCTCCAACATATGCTTAACTTGTAAGGAGAATATGAAGTTCTCCCTTTGCCAAATTTGATTCACAGGGGGAGAAAAAAAAAGTAGACACCATAGTGCTTCTATTAATCATATGCAAAACATTTGAATAGGATAAACAAGGATAAAGTGAATTCAATTTCTTGTACCCTTAAGACTAAAGAAATGCTTAGACACATTTATCAGCTGATGTAAGATCTTAAAAAAACAAGTCTCAGGCTCAAGTTTTATTTCTAGAGCTTACATGACTGCCTATATAATTCTAGTGGCTGCTTCACGGATTTGTCATCCATCTCACTCCTTTCTTAATTGTAACTGCAAAGCCTAAGAAGTCACCTCATTCTTATTGATATGCCCTTCAGTTCTCTACTGACTTGCTTACAGTGAAAATTAGCATGAGATGTAATGAACATTATCAGTTTTTCTAAACAACCATAGGTAAGCACATAACTCTGAATAGACTGGGAAAACTACCTTTATAAAAGCTCTTCTCTCAAGAGAACGGATTCTCTGGTGGCTATGATGTAATCCTGCCCACCACCATAATGTAAGTGAAAGTGTGGATGAATGCAGATTTTTCCAGTTAATTTCCACAAAGTGTGTGTTCTCCTGCCTGGGTTTATATTGCCGCCTAATGAAATAATCAGCTAGTATGAGGTGGGGGAGTGGTAGTGCAAGAGGGGAGGAACCATCCTAAAAGGTCTATTATCCTGTCAATATGTGCACAGAACTCTCATTAATGTTAATTAGATTTACCCACCAGTATGAAGGGGAGGCTAGACCTTAAACAGCAAGTTTGAAAAAACCTATCGAGTAATGCTAAACAAAGGGGAAAAAAAATTAGAAATCATTCCTGCCTCCAAGCAACCTTAACTCATGCAAAAGACATTTATGTGGTCATTAACCCAAGCAGAAATTGAACTTGTCAGCATCACACGTAGAATGTATATAAGGGTAACTGTTCATGAACAATTTCTCAAATGAATTAAATACAAACTGGATTTGTTTCTACGCAGTAGATGTACCCTGTCCAACATCTTCTTAATAGAACAACTGCAAGAGGTTTAGGCTTTCTAGCTCTTTTTCTTTTTTTTTTTCCTCCCCACACTTGCCTTTAAGGTAGAAGATGAAACATCAGAGAAAGAACAGCTGTTTAAGATTTGACCAATGAACAAAACCAAAGATCTAGGGTTATCCCTGTCATCTCTCTTTGTCACATCACCCATTTCCAATCCATCAGCAAATCCTGACATTTTCCTTAAAATAAACTGATAGGACAGTTTTCTTCACCTATGCCTCAACCACATCAGTCCAGGGCAACATATATCTCACTCTGATTACAGTAATAACCATAACTTGGACCCTAACCCATCACGAGAAGGCCAGAATATCCCTTTTAATATGAAAGTCAAAGGTCATCCTTATCTGTTTATGTCAATGTCTGACTGTCTCATTCAGAGTGAAAGCCTTACAGTGGTCCTGAAGGTGGGCACTCATCCTTCTCTGAATCTCCCGTCCTTCAGCTTCCTTATTAACCACATCTCTCAAGTGGCGCTGCCTCCTCGGGGCTCTGTAGGCATGCCAGGTCATCTCTGGACTCAGAGTCTTTCTGCTCACCGTCTCCTTGGCCAGCCTAGAGGGAATGGCCACCTCCATCCCCATCTCCTCTCCTACCTTCCTCTGTTTCATTCTGCACCGTAGGATACATCACCATGATATGCACACATTTGCTGATGTGTCTGTCTGCAGCTATCTGATCTCAGTTGAATGTAAGCTACATGAGGGAGCATCATCTGGGTTTCCGCTATTGGCCCAGCACCCCCGACAATGCCCCAAACACAATAGACACTCAACAGAAATTTCTTGAGGAAATAAAGCTGTGTGTTGTTGTGTTAATTAAGAAGACATTATATTCATTCTCAGTTACTAATAAACAATAAACTAAGTTTTTTTTTTTTAAGCATCTGAAAACTCCTCCATGCTGCATAAGAGGTTATGCAAGAAAATAAAGCCATAGGTCAGCTTTGGGTACCCTAATTTGAGTAACACTCCTTTTTCAGATTTTGGATTTCAGATTCACATGAATGCTTGAAAATATCATAAGTACTCAATGCCTTTCATTCTTCAATATCTTACTGGAAGCCCATATGCATTTTTTTTCCCATTCTAAGTTCATGGAACAAAAAACTACATATAGCTGATGGCCTTTTTTCTTTGTTTTTGTTAACCCTGAACGAGTTTAGAATCAGAGCTGCAAAGAGAAAAGAACCCATATCTTACATAGCATAATCAGAAGTGCTGGGAACAGGATCTTTAGCAGGAATGTACAGACTTGAATTATGCAACCTACCAGGTTTTGTGTGTGACATGTTGACAGAGGTTGACACTTAGTGGGTAAGTACCGTGTAGTTGTCAGCTGGCATTAAGACTTGCAGTGCATTCTGCAGTCAAAATAAAGGAGGAATGACAAAGTCCATATTTGAAATCTACACTCCAGCATAGTGGCAGCCTAAAGCATTGTTGATTGTGCTGTAGAACCCAGTCTCTTCTGGTTTGCCGAGTAAGAAGATGGACACATGTAAGCTTAAACTGGCTATCTATTAACTAGTCACTCCTAACTGCATTTGGTTCTTGGTGGTAATAAAAAATACATTTCTTCATCAAACTTTTATTTACTTTAGTTAATTATACTCACATATAACAGAAAATAAATGAGAGGAAATCAGGGAAAAAAGGTAGCCAAAACAAGAGAGGATACCCATTATAATTTTAGTAGTTCAGAGAAACATAACAGAAACCTGTAACACTATGGTAAAAGAGTTCAAAGAGTAGGAAATTATCTTTATACTCCGTGTTTTTAAAGATACATATTTAAAAGTCTACAGTATTACCCTATTATACTACATGGTGTTATAGTTACAGAATTGGACTTTATTAAAAAAAAAACTGTGATTTATTCCATCCTTGTCATAGTCCCTATTGTGCGTAAAGCAAGCTTTTAAGCTCATAAATGTAACTAGGGATACGATCAGTGGAAATACTTTTATATTGTTATAAAGCTATTTGTGTTGCCTTTCTTTGGGAACTGAATTACTATGTGTTTCTAAATTAGGATTTCCTTCTTCTTCCCCCTCATCTTCTAAATTGTAGAGGTTGTACTTTCTTTGTTTGTGTGATGAATAAGAGCCTTATCTGAAATCTGTTGTATAAGCCATACTCCATTTTAGGTAGACTTAGAAATTGTTTCTTCTTTCTCTTCTAATTGAATGAATAGACTGAGGATGTCTTCTACCTGTCTGACACTGGTAATTGAATTACTGTACAACACATTAAGTAAAGAAAATGCAAAGCAGCAGCAATTAAATTATGTTCTCATGTTCCAGAGAGGAAGCTCTTTACAGGCAGAGAATGAGGAGAGAAAATGATGTAAAATGATGTACATTAATATCAGGAAGGGAAGAAAGCAGACATTTCCCTAGGCTTTGAGCTAATCCTGCAAAGGACTAAAAAGAAATAATGACTCAGACTTGGCTTAAGTTGTTTCTGCTTTGGGGTACTTCCAACTCAGCAATACACACTACACAGGATACTTAAGATCAAGATACACATGTGCAGAGGCGGTTTTGTAGGTTTTCCTAAAGAAAGACCTGAAGTTTGGAACTCAGGAATTTCCAAAAAGTGAGCAGTCAGCCAGGCAGGGTAGTTCAGAGCAGTTAGAGTCTTTGCTTGGACCTCTCAGCTCATCAGCACTCTAGAGCCTTCAGGAAAGGTCTTTTAGTCCTCGGCTACAGTTGCATTTGTTTACACTGGCCATGGCTTGATGGAGCTCCTCATGCTCCTGATTTCACATAAACAGCTCAGTTGAATTCATTTGACTCACACAATGATCTTGAAAGGTAGACTTCATTTTTATCTTGATTTTACGTATAAATTTATGTGAAATACAGTGGGTAATGTTGGATCAATAGTGGCAATACCACATATTATGTATTGGCTAATTGGCAGGTACTGTCCTAAGCATGCTCCACATTCTATCCAATTTCATTCTCAATGTAACCCCAAGAAGTGGGTGCTCTTAACATTCTGTGTGGTTTGGATGGTGACGAAAATGATGATGATGACAACTTTTGCAAAGGTCAAGTTACCATACGTAAGACCTGAACACAGAATGAAGCTCTTTTATACTTACACTCCTTCTATACATGTTTATACATGCATGCAAGTGCAAACATACACACACGCAAACACACACACACCTCCCCCACCATTATTATATCTTCTTGCCCAGGCTGTCCTCCCAGGTCCATGGATATGGTGAAATAACCAACAAAGTCATACCTATTTATACTTAGACCTGCATGCGTAAGGTAGAAAATAGTGTACATGAAGGAATTTTATAAACCATGAATGACAATATAAACTCAACTTTGTACCTTTTTGAACTTTTTATTCAAGGTTATTGAGGTGTGATTTACCTACAGTCAATTCATTCAAGTGTATATTTCAGTGCATTTTGACAATTTATACATCATTTAACCACTATTACAATCAAGATAGAGAACATTTTCATCAGCCCAAAAAGTTTTCTTGTAGCCTTCCCAGTCAGTCCTACCCAACCATTCTCCAAGGCAACCAGTGATCTGCATTCTGTCAGAAGAGATTAGCCTTTTCTAGAATATCATATAAATAAACTTATACTGTATATACACTTTTGTGTCCATATGGTTGCATATGTCAGTAGCATGTACCATTTTATTACTGAGTAGTATTCCATTGAATACATATACATTCCACTGAATGCATGCATCCTATTAAAAAGTTTGTTTATCCCTTTACTTGTTAGTGGGTATATCAGTTATTTCCAACTTAAGCTACTGTAAGTTGCTTCGATCACTTGTGTATAAGTCCCAGTAAGGACATATATTTTCATTTCTTTGGGACAAATACCTAGAGAGGAAATTTTTGAGTTGTATGGTAAGCATACGGTAATTTTATTTGAAAAACTAGAAAACAGTTTTTTTGAAGAGATTGTACCACTTTATCTTTCTGGTAGCAATTGATGAGAATTCTAATTGTTCCACATCCTCACCAATACTTGATATGGTTAATATTTTTAATTTAGACATTGAAATAAGTATGGAGTGATATTCACTATGGCTTTAATTTGCTCTTCACTGATTGCTAATGATACTGAGCAATTTCATGTGCTTCTTGGCCATTTATCTTAATTTGCAAGTGTCCCTTCACATGTTATTTTTGCCCTTTTTTGTTGTTTGTCTTTTATTTGTGAGTTAAAAGCATTAATTAATATCTTAAATACTAATCTTTGGCCAGTGACTTCACTTTCATTTTCTTAATGGTTAGTTTTGACAAATGTTTGTTTTGCTAAGGTTCAGCTTCTTTTATACTTTCTTCTTTTTCTGTCCTAAGAAATATTTACCTGTGCCAAAGTCATGAGGATTTTCTATGTTTTCTTCCAGAAGTTTTATACTTTGAATTTTTGTATTTGTGTAGTCTGTTTTGAGTTAATTTTTCTTTGTAGTCTTGCCTAGCATTCAGAACATTTTATTTTCCGTATGAATATATAGTTTTTCTAGCATCCTATTAAAAAGATTCTTCCCCTCTTGAATTATCTAGGCACCTTTTTGAAAATCAATTGACAGCTTATGTATAGTTCTATTTCTTGGGCTGATATTTTTAGGTAAACATCACACATAAATATTGCACAAGATTTTTGGTTAATCTCTTTAACCATTAACCAAGAAATTTATCTCATAGGTTTTGAGTAGGCTAAACTCAAAAACCACCACCATTTTCTTATCTTAGGACATTAATAAGTACAAGATTAGGAAGAATTCTTGTTATCCACATTTCCAGATAAGCAGATTTCTACTGATTATCTCACTGAGGAGGGAAGGGCAGAATTTAGCAAGGACTTGGCAAGCATTTTTACTTTCTCTTCTCACTTTGTTCTGTGCATCCCTATCACAGAGGTTGTAGCTATTGAACTGATTGAGCCTAATGCTGAGTCCTCTGTGAACAAGTGACATTTGGGTCCACATATAAAAGGAGAGAATAAGCCTGGAAATTATCTGAAAGACCCAGTCCCAGGCAGAAGAACAGAAAGTCCTCTTATCAGCCTCAGAGGGTTTCTGCCATGTGATTAATAGAGGTGGGACTAAGCCTGACAGAAAGAGGCTGATGACCTAAAGGATTGTCTGTGTATAAAACAGGACATGGGGAGAGACAGAACAAATGTTGAAAAGACCCTGTGGGGGCAGATTATGAAGGAGCTTGACTACTAGACTCAGCAGACTAGCTTAAACTGGCAGGCATTGAGAACCACTTTAAGGGCCAGCATGATAGGAAGGGTATTTTAAGGAGAGTAATTCAAAGTTATCTTGCCTATGTTCACCACTCAACAATTAACTCTTAATTAAATTAATTTTCAAAGTGAATTTGAGTCAAGAGTTAGGTGGTATCACCTCAGGAGATTATGACAGTAATGCAGAATAAAATGGTCTCCATAGAGACAAAATGAAAGGAATCAAACAAAGTGGTGTTATTGGGTTGCCCAAAAAGTTTGTTTCAGTTTTTCCATTTTATCTTATGGAAAAACCAAAACCCAAATGAACTACTGGTCAGCCCAATATATACATTCAGCATCTGTTTCCCTTGGTAACTAAACTATAAAAGCTGTTCATATTATCATAATATCCCACATGTCTTCTTCAGTGGACACCCATGACAAACTTGTGTATCTATCATGTGTATCTATATCTTTCTAATGTATGGTCCATGAGGGCAGGGGTTTTTTTGTTTGTTTGTTTTATTTGGTTCACTGTTATATTCCAAATATCTAGAAGAATACACAGCACATAGTAGGTATTCAGTAAATGTTAAATGAATGAAAATATTCAGAAGATTCATCTGGAATCAAAAAAGGGTACTAAAAACTATAGAATCTTCATCACTGTGTCAGAGGTTTATAGGATGTTTCGTAGATCATTTATACACATCCGAAGAAATCATCACTTGGCATTCCTCAGGTTCCCAAAGTTAAAAACATACAGAGGAAGTGCCTAATGTCCAAGCAAAAGAAAAAAAATCGAAACCAAAAAAAAGCTACATTGCATAACAGATTTCAGATGTTCAGGCCTTTGCTTTATGAATAGTCCCACAGATGTGTTCTATTTATCTGGACCACATACATTTCAGATCAACAGGCCACAAATGTTTATTAATTTAAACATTTTCTTGTTTGAAGAAAGCAAGTCGTGTCAGTAAGGAGAGCTACTGCTCTAGGATGGTATCTAAAACAGCAGAAAGAGATGGTGAGTTTCTTTTAGATGTTAAGTGTTTGTGTAACTCTGTAAATTATTCTTACTAAAATACTGGTATTTGAAAGTGATTTTTTTTTTTTTTTTTTTTGCTTACTGGCTTCAGTTGGCATTGCTGGAATGAGCAACCTCCTGTGTAATCTGACATGGCAGTTCTGGATGCCAGCATCCACACTGCATTATGAATGTTTCAGATCCTCTGCTCTAATGTGAGTCCATGTAGACAGTGTAAAGATGCTGCTCTGCACAGTTTATTTTGTCTCTCAGCCATCGAGCACTAAACCCTGGACATTACTGTGTACAGTGGGTTTTGATTTCATGCCTGTGGACCACGGCCAGCGTCACACACAGAAGTTAATGACCGATTGTTATCTTAGCCCATAGTTTGCATTCTTTTTGATAAGACTATTTCAGCCAGGGGGTGGATCACAAAGTACAGGATTAATTAAGGTCAAATCCCAGTGAAACCTGCAATCTATTTTCTCAAGGAAAAGAACTTGGAAGAATCACAGGGTAAATTTTATATACCAAAACCCAATTTTTAAAATAACGTTTAATTAAACTTGAAGCTTAATTTCCTTCTTGTTTAAAGAGACGGCATAGTAATGCAACATAATTTAAATGTGCCCATAGATCAGCAGACGGGAAACATTTATCATTGCTGTGAACTACTGTCATTTACAATGGTGATGAACCACTCTCAACATCCTAACAATCCAAGCACATCTAAATCATCTGACTATGCTGACACTCGTTTATTAGCATCTGACAGTAAAGATTGGTCTCTGGGAAACCATTGAATTTAGGTCCAGTGGTGTACCGTTATTTTAAAATGTGGATTTTGATAGAGAATGATCAAGGAAATCAGCCTTGTGGCTCAGTGCACTAACCATTCCAGTTTCAATGCACTGCAAAAATTCCAGTCCCTACTGGGATTCTAACTCTAGATAAGATTGTGCTGAATTTCCAGATCTCCTGTAAGATGTGCTTTTCTTTCCAGGCTGTAATGCCATTTTTTTCTTAACTGTCTCCTGATCATTTTTCCTATCATACTAAGAAGTCCTTTAGAAGAAACTGCTGCTGCTGCTAAGTCACTTCAGTCGTGTCCGACTCTGTGTGACCCCACAGACGGCAGCCCATTGGGCTCTGCCATCCCTGGGATTCTCCAGGCAAGAACACTGGAGCGGGTCGCCATTTCCTTCTCCAATTCATGAAAGTAAAGAGTGAAAGTGAAGTAGCTCAGTCGAGTCCGACTCTTCGCGACTCCATGGACTGCAGCCCACCAGGCTCCTCCGTCCATGGGATCCTCCAGGCAAGAGTACTGGAGTGGGATGCCATTCCTTCTCTTTAGAAGAAACTAGCTTTCTTTATTGGAACTCATAAGTTAAGTTCCGCTGAGCTAAAGTCCTTTGTATATTTCAAACTTTCTTTTAAACTATTAGAAAAGGTAAGTTGTATTTAAAGACTATACTTAAAATAAGAACATTATTATGAAAGTTGTCTTCTTTCCTTCCTGAATATGGTCTCATAATCTTTCCTGCTCTGAGTCTATCTTCCCCAATATGAGTAGCTGCAAGGATGATTAAGTACCCCTGCAGAGAAAGTTGAATGTGGAAAAAGTTCAAAGATAAATTAAATGACAGGTCTACAGGTCTTTCTGCTTGTTTTATTTTTTAGGGCTCTGTCATCAAGCAATAGGCATTAGTCTTTCTAGCTGGTGGGTGGTTTGTAAAACTAGGTAAACTGTTTGGAACATAAATATTATTCTAAATTAAGGTTGGCTCAATTAGATCAATAATACAGTAATGGTCTAAATAAATAAACTCATTCTCTTCTGCTTCAAATATGATTTTTAAATAATTTGGTGAAATTTTAGACTTTTTTTAAGTTGGGAAAGTTTTTTAGCATTTATTGGCTTCATTTTCTGCTCCTGAGGATTAACTGTGCTGGTAACTGTCTCACTGTACACCTCTGCTGACCTCAAGCCAAGAATGCATGGCCCTCCCTTGTGTGCCAAACCACCCTGAGTTTACCCCCAAGAGAAAATTTAGCACAGAGATAGTCATCCTCCTTGTGTGTCTACTGGATTGTATGTTACAGGAGCCAGCAACAGATGCTCCTTCAATATCATATTCCCAGAAATTAGCAAAATACATGTTATGACACAGAGAAGGAAATCTATCAATATTTATTAAACAAAGAAATTACCTAGGCAGGGCACAAAGTTAATATATGATTAACTAGGAGAATGTATATATAGGTGTTTTATAGAAACAGTGCATTAAATTCATTAATGCACAACTACAGAAGTTTAACCAGTATTAAAAATACACTGTGGCACCCCACTCCAGTACTCTTGCCGGAAAATCCCATGGACAGAGGAGCCTGGTGGGTTGCAGTCCATGGAGTCACTAAGAGTCGGACACAACTGAGCGACTTCACTTTCACTTTTCCCTTTCCTGCACTGGAGAAGGAAATGGCAACCCACTCCAGTGTTTTTGCCTGGAGAATCCCAGAACGGGGGAGCCTGGTGGGCTGCCGTCTATGGGGTCACACAGAGTCAGACACGACTGAAGTGACTTAGCAGAAGCATTCAAGTATAAGGATCCTTTGGGATAAGAATCGAAGCTATGGATGTTTTACTTTGTTTTCGGATTTGAGGTTTTATTTTGTTTTTTGGTTATGGTTATCAATTTTTACTTCAGAACCAAGCATAGAATCCTCCACATATTATATCTTCCAAAAAAAGTGTCCTTGTTGTTGTTTGGTAATCATTGTCATTGATGTTTTAGTCACTAAGCTGCATCTGGCTCTTTTTGCAACCCCATAGATGGCAGCCTGAAAGGCTCCTCTGTCCATGGCATTTCCCAGGAAAAAATGGTGTGGGTTGCTATTTCCTTCTCCAGGAAAGGAAAGTGAAGTCGCTCAGTTGTGTCCAACTCTTTGCAAACCCATGGACTGTAGCCTACCAGGCTCCTCTGTCCATGGGATTTTCCAGGCAATAGTACTGGAGTGGATTGCCATTTGCTTCTCCAGAGGAATCTTCCCTACCCAAGGATCGAACCCAGGTCTCCCACATTGTAGACAGATACTTTACTGTCTGAGCCACCAAGGTAGTCCAACCCAGGAACCGAACCCAGATCTCCTACATTGGCAGACAGATTCTTTACCACTGAGCCACCAGGGTTAGCCTTGGTAATTGTTGTTGCTTAGGCACTCAGTCGTGTCTGATTGTTTGCAGCCCCATGGAGTGAGGCCCTCCAGGCTCCTCTGTCCCTGGTATTTTCCAGGCAAGAATACTAGAGTGGGGTACCATTTCCAACTCCAGGTGATCTTCCCAACCCAGACACCAAACCCATGTCTCTTACATCTCCTGTAAGACTTTTACCACTGCGCCACCAGGGAAGCCCCTGGTGATAGTCATACACCAAGTGAAAGTGAAGTCACTCAGTCGTGTCCAACTCTTTGTGACCCGTGGACTGTAGCCCGCCAAGCTCCTCCGTCCAAGGGATTCTCCAGGCAAGAATACTGGGGTGGGTTGCCATTTCCTTCTCCAGGGGATCTTCCCGACCCAGGGATCGAACCCAGGTTTCCCACATTGCAGCTAGACGCTTTAACCTCTGCACCACCAGGGAAGCCCTTAAATACAAAAATCCAAGTACTAATATCAAAGATTTCAAGGGAGGAAAGGAAGCCAGGTTGAAAGAAGAAGGAGGAGGAGGCGGGATAGGGATACAAATGTCGCTTCTTCAAAGAAGATTTTCCTTGACTTTTCATCTAAATTGTTTCCCAGTGTACTCACTCCTGGTCCTAATGGGTTTTGTCCTGGCTCTTATCTTATCACACTTGGTAATGATGAGAATTTATTTCTGTTGAGCATTGATCTTTCTCACTGAATGACTAGTTCCTAAAGGTGGGGACAGACTCTGTGTTAATAACCCCAAGGTCCAGCTTCTGAGACAGTCCCTGTTACAACAGGAGCTGCTCAATACCTTTGAAAAAAGAAAGGAGAGAAGATAAGGGAGAGAGCAACAAAGAAGAGAGAAAGGAATAAAAGTAAGTGCTTAACTTTAAGTTCAGTTAATAAACTTAGTAAATCCAAGCAACAAAGGGCATCCAGCTTTTTTAGTACATCACCTGTATATAAGCCTCCTCTCGTGATTTTCTTCTTCCTTTTCTCTCTTTTCATGTGTTAATGTGGGTAACTTACATACCATGAAAAAGTGGAAAGAAAAATAAATTAATACATATTACAGATTTTGTTTCTTTGGTAATATATTCTCATATGAAATAATCCAAACAGAATTGCTTAAAAGGTTTCAGAATTTAAAATATATGGAATTTGTGTAGGTAAAAGATGTGAGCCCCATACAACTTAAATTGGCACTGAAACTGTCTGTATAAATAGGCATTAAGAATAATAAATGCCCAGCTCCTAAAAAAGCAAAAACAAAAATAAAACCTATTGCTTATATCTTTTAAACTGGAATCTTGGACTTTATATTGCAAGAGCAAATAAGTATCAAATAAAGTTCAAGGGCAAGTTATGCAAATGGAAAATTAATGGCTTTATTTTTCTCTGTGTTAAGCATCATTTCCTAAACATTTGAAGAAAAGTGTGTATTTAAACCACAGTTAGATTTATCTTTGACATATTTTTTAAAGAAAAATAGGAATTAAAATGCAATTTGTGTTTATTCTTGTACTTAATATTTTTCCCATCTATTTAGCATTAATGTAGGGAGAGCTATTCTTTTAGAAAATGTCAAAAAGAACAAATTACTCAAAATGGTACTGTTGATTATAAGTAAGCTGTTTTGCCTTATTCTAATGTAATGAATTCTGTCAATAACAGGACTTATTTTTTCCCAATTTTTCAAGATAATTTTAGTGACTCAGGATTGAAAAAAAAGCTGAAGGATAAGGAGAAAGCGATCTCAATGGAAAATGTTTCAGTACCCTTATACACCAGCTAGCTATTTCTCGAGGGCAATTTTAAATCTAAGTCAAGTCACAAATGGATTGAGACTGGTGATCTCACTCTCCCCTTTGGAAAACTATGCATATCACAAAATCGCTATACATTTTGACATAGTTGGCAGCCGTTGCTTGAAATAGGCCCTGAATCAACTGAGCATGGAAACTCAATTTGCCTGGGGATATACTGGCCTTTAAATAAAGAGAGTTGTTATCAACTTCTGATAGAACAATGGAGAAATCTCCCAGCATCTATAATTTTTGTATATATTGTAACTATAACAGACAGCCTTGGTTTCAAGTCATCAACTGCTCATAAAATGATTATATATACTTTTTAGGCTAGAAGTATAATAAATGGGCTTTTAAGCTGACTTGAACACATATTTTTTTTTTTAAGAGTACTGATTTCATTAAATATTTTCTTTTATTTCTCCCAGAAGGTTATTTGGCGTTCTCTCTCCAGCAACCCTGGTCATGCAGAATACCCCCTGCTGATCACAGAGCTCTGTGACAGCCTTTGCATATTGCTAATGATAACAGCCCATACATGAATAGATGACTTTGGATGCTTGATTTAGCCCAGGGGTGCAAAAGGCCTGCTTAGAGAGGTATGATGAAGCTACTTAGGAACAGTGAGACCCAAATTAGGAATAAGTAAATGTGTAACCAATTATCCATGGGCACACATTACCTTAAAATAATTGGAACCACTGTGTCCATTGCTCAAAGCTGCCTGATGCTTGCTGTCAACTTCTATCCTTGCTTCTGTGCTGGCACCGAGCAAAATCCAGCAGAAGAGGTAAAACACCACAACGTGTGTAAGCCAGACGTCCATGGGAATGTATGACTACTTTCAGCACATTTTTTCCCTTTTTCAAAAAAAATTTACTTGGAGGATTACTGCTTTATGATGATGTGTTAGCTTCTGCCACTGTTGTTGTTGAGTCACTAAGTTGTGTCCCACTCTTATGACCTCATGGACTGCAGCACCCCAGACTTCCCTGTCCTTCACTATCTCCCAGAGTTTGCTCAGATTCATGGTCCACTGAGTTGATGATGCCATCCAACCATCTCATCCTCTGTCACCCCCTTCTCCTCCTGCCCCCAATCTTTCCCAGATCAGGGTCTTTTCCAATAAGTCAGCTCTTCACATCAGGTGGCTAAAGTATTGGAGCTTCAGCTACAGTCCTTCCGATGAATATTAGGGTTGATTTCCTTTAGAATTGACTGGTTTGGTCTTCTTGCAATCCAAGGAACTCTCAAGAGTCTTCTCCAACACCACAGTTCAAAAGCATCAATTCTTCGGCACTCAGCTTTCTTTATAGTCTAACTCTCACATTCATACATGACTTCCGGAAAGCATCAGTTCTTTGATGCTCAGTCTTCTTTATGGTCCAGCTCTCACATTCACACATGACTACTGTAAAAACCATAGCTTTGACTAGATGGACCTTTGTCAGCAAATTGATTCTCTGCTTTTTAATACACTGTGTAGGTTTGTCATAGCTTTCCTTCCAAAGAACAAGCATCTTTTAATTTCATGGCTGCAGTCACTATTTGCAGTGATTTTGGACCCAAAGAAAATAAAATCTGTCACTGTTTCCATTGCTTCCACATCTATTTGACATAATCACCCACAAGTACACGTATGTCCCCTCCCTCCTGAACCTCGCTCCC